>JAQIWX010000176.1:0-23267 GCA_034696785.1 Lepidocyrtus cyaneus | reverse complement strand
GAAAAATTGAGTTTTGTAAATTTTACAATACCCTTTTTTGTTTTCGAGCAGCATAGTGTGTAACTTCATAAGGAAATGTAGGAAATCCAAAAAAACATCATAAATGCGAATTTTTGGCAGGAGCGCAAAAAAGCGCAATTTTTGACTATAGTAAGCGCAAAGTTCAATATTTTGGAGCGCAATCTGGGTCGCCCTGCTCATCATCATTTCGGAGTTGTTTTCGAATAGTAAACAAGTTAGGTAATGTTAAGTATGAAAATTATAACTGCATAAATTCTGTCTATGCATAGCTGTAGAGTGAAATTTAAAGGACAATCTACCAAACTGTGGTTTTGTTAGTAAACTTAAAACTTCCCAAGCTAAAAATATCATGAACGCGGGAAACAGTAGGCGGTTGTGTCCTTCACCTAAGACCTAAAACAAAAGATGGGAAGGTTTGCGGAAGGACAGTTTCCTATTTCAAGAATGTTGGAGTATGCATGCATATAAGGTTAAAATATACGCAAGACTTAAATCTGTCTCTCCAGACAAGTCGACCAAACTGAAACATCCGTTTTAAAATCTATGTAGTACACAAATGACAGTTGAATTGAATTCAACTCAACAAAATCTAAACTAATGACTGCTACTCCAATCACTACAAAAATTGATTTCTCCATGCCACACGTCTTCAATTCATCAAATATTCCATTTCCTATAGCATTCCATAAAACGTCTCGACAACGGGTCGATTTTTGTATTTATTGAATTGCCAATGAATTTTTCATTATGTCTACCCGCACTACTACCACCACCTCCTCCTTCCCAAATTAAATTTCTACTTGCAAAAATAGGTACGTCACTTACCTATATCCATATTGGTATTCTGAGGCATATAGCTAAAACGGTGTAGTTTTCCCTTTTTCCTCCACCTCTATCCCGTCATTGTTACTATTTAAACAGTTAAGAGTGAATTTTCCTCTCCTTTCTAAATCGCAAACGCAGTCAATCCATCCATTTTTTCAATATCATCTAGATATTTTATTTACGTCTCCGTTTTTGCAATCAGGGTAGAAAGGGATTGCCAAGGATTTTGCCATTTTTTCTTTATGCATCATCCACCCTTAACCAAACAAAAAAAATGGAATTGCACTGAATTTTTGACTTCTTACTCCGCGAAAGATCTATTGCTCTTCCTCAACTCAGCTTGGAAAACTGGTGTGTTTGTGTGGTGCGCGTATTTTTAAACCGGAAAATTTATTTTTAGATCAATGACACAGTACAGTAGTAATAATAATGTTGTATCTGATATTATTATATTATATTACCCATATCATGTGATAGTAGTAATACTATTAGTACATCTATAGCAATCATGTTTTTTATATACATCTCTGAACTGAAAAAAAATATGTTTGGAGGAGATTATTATTCTCTACAGTAAAATAAAATAGATACGTCGTCACGGGAGGAAGTATGCGGTTTCATCTTGATAGCCTTCTCTCTCCTCCGATCTGAATGAATATTTATGCTTGCGCACGTTTTATTTTACTTTTTCATTCCCTCTCTCTTCTCGAAGAAGAAGAAGGAGATGAGGAAGATGGGCAATGTAATCAGGAACCGTTTAAAATACCACTCGTTCCTATCCCACCTTCCCTCTTGTTCTGAACATTTTGAAGTTTCATGCCAACTAACATTTTTAGTATGAGGAGGAACACAACCAGAGAAAAACTGCACACGAAGCCAAGAGCCAAAAGCTGAATTTATGGTTTACGCACGCAGTAAATGTGCATCTTCTTCTTTGCAGACATTTGATACGAACAAAATTGCGCTAGCAATAGCGCCTGGTAGAACGAAAAACTGTAAAGAACTATCTGAACAGATCTGACAATGTAGTTTTCTTCTTCGGAATATGTAATAATAAAGAATGAATAAGATTTCTTTATTTTTTGCAAGAAAAAAATATTACTACAGATACGTTAGCACGAGGAAGGAAATCAGCAATATATGTTGAAGAAAAAAAGATTAAGAATGGAGCGGGCTTTTAACGGACGTGGTCTTCATCATGATCCTGATCATCATCATCATCCGATTCCATATCCCAGCCAAGAAAATGTATGCATGAGATGGATCTGAAATGATTGCGTTTTTTAAAAATGTGCTTTCTTTTTTTACAGAAAAAAAAAGTCATACGCCTTTCTAGAATATCCTGGGAAGGATGATAGCATAGTGAATGGTGGTGGTGGTGATCAGCGATCACGGTCATTTTCTGTTTTCTACATTAAGACACCCTTATTTCTGCTCTTATCGTTAGTTAAGGTGTAATTCGATATAGCCATAGCCACAACATTTTTTTCCTCGTCGTGATCATGATCCAACTGCCGCCTTACGATTTGCGATATCATCAGAATCTTGTTCATTTTCTTAAAAAAAACATATACACTCAACTAGCAGCGTTATCCCTTCGTCTTCCTTACCTTTTCGAGATTAGTGTAGCCCCTGTCATGTCAGCATCATTAAGGAAGGAAAACTTTGCTGAGCTGAGCAAATGAAGGGAAAAAAGTAAACGTGTTGGTTGAGGAAGAGGATAATATCAAGAGCCTGAGAGAGGTTCAAGTGAAACACCTTAGCTTTTCCTCAATTCCACCTCATCATGATGAGGAGGACGATCCTATCATGAGCCTGATCAAGCTTCCAAGCTGAAGTGTAAACAGAAAGCGGAGCTATTTTACTACGCACTCCACTTGATTACGACTCCGTTCATCCATTAAATTGCTCCATTATCAATTCGGTAAGATGATGATCTCACTTCCACCTCCTCATCATTACCATCACCATCCACATCCACCTCGTCATAATAAACAAGCAACATAAAAACATAAACTTTTTCTTCTTCTTCTTCTTTTCTCCAGAAAGTGGATTAAGGGAAGAAAAGCTGATGTGATGTGATGATATTTAACGTAACATGATACTTCCCTCCTGTGCTTGGAGGAGCATTAGCAACAGACTGGAGCAACCTTCACCTGGAATTATTCCCTAATCATATTATCAAATATGCTTACTCGTCTAGAGTATTTATCCCATTACATTACAATACTTCCAGAGGATGACTTAAATCCCTCTTGATAACTGACGCAACTTCCCTGACCGAGTTCGTTAACTCCCAATCAGTCAGTGCGAGAGTCATTAATGAGCGCCTTCAAGCTAAGCACCTTTTTGGGGCTTTTTTCCTTGTGTATTTGAAGACGCCACACAAGTGGAGGAAAACAATATTATATATTTAAATATTATGCATCTAATCTTTAAACTCAATCTTGGAAAAAAAAGGCTTGAAGGGAGCTTGGAAATGAGCTGTGTACAATTTATTCCGATCATCCCACCGACCCAACACGAAATACCTTGAAAGCTCTCTAAACTTAAAACTCACAATCAGTCTTATTGTTGGCAACATTGTTGAAACAATAGTTACATGTAAAAATGTAACAATGTTCAGCTTCTACTTATAGGAAAACCCATCCTCTCATCATCATCATCATCATAATCATCATCCCGATCCATCCTCCTCAACCTCAGTATGTACTTTATGCTGTGTAGCCAAGCTACCGCTTTAAATTAGTATGGCCTCAGGCAGTCCCTTGCCAACAAGAGAGCGGTGAGCCTTGTTTTTTTAGTGACTTCGAAACCCACGTAGCTCCACTTTATGATAGCTCCACTTGGCTTCCCCTTCTTTTTTCTTGTTTCAAGCAATAAAACTTATATTGTATCTATCTGTTATATATTATCTCCTGTTATACCTCTTTAAGTATATCTCTACGTATTTGACTGTTATATGGATTTCGAACAATGGAATCTGACTCTTGACTTTTTGGGTCTGAGGAGGATGATGATATTTTGATGGGGGTTATGCTCTGACTAACCCACTAAACCTAAAACATGGTCATAGTTTTATACATAATATTATTTTTAACCCTTTCCCACTATACCAAGTATGCATATATGATTTCAACAGGAAGAGCAGAGCAAACGCACACTCAAAAAATAGTTTTCAAAAAATGTAGAACTTTGCATGCAGCATAGAGTTTCATCCTGATTCATGATTATGAATGAGGATGAGCGATATTAAACCCAAATTAAACTTAACTTACGCAATAATAGTACTATACTTATTATTATTATGGTTCTCAAATATGTCTACGCAGACTTTTGAGAGTGTATCATCTCCCAAGAGATAGAATAATGAAGTCAATGCACGCACGGAGGGACTCAAAAACAGAAACAAATACAAACACAAAAATAATTCCATTTCTCTCAAAAATCAAATCGCTATTGCGTATACAACCCTTTCCCCCTTTGAGACTGTCGAGTTCATAAAATAATTCTCATACATATGTGATACCTAAGTATAGTGACATTCGTATAGCAGGATATTGGGAGTGCGGAATGAAATGCGGTATTTTATATTTTTTTTTCAGCGAAAAAATTCATTCCGTATTTATAATGCTATAAAAATAGCTTTAAAAAATAGCGCAAGTATAGCGAGTACCGACGGACGGTAGGAGAAGAGGCATTGGCTTCATTTGTTTCTTCTAAAAGAAAAATTCTTTCTGACGATGAGTCTGATGAGCACAATTTCCCTTTGCATTTTCCCACAGTAAAAAACAGAGAGTTTGAAAAGAAAACCAAAGAGAATTTATATGACTTGGCTTGACTTGGATGATGATGATGGCACATTGTTTTTACAAGTTGTGATGGCGCTTTAAGCAAGCTCTAGGTATATCTATTTTTTAAATAAACAATTTTTCAAGTACAGTTGAAACACATTTTTTTCAATGTCGTCTCCACTTCTACTACTCCTTGTTAGCTCCGGCTTGACGTTTCCTCCACTTACTGATTTTTTCAAGTGGGAGCCCAGTGGAGGAAAAAAATAGCATCCTATCCTTGGTTGATCCGGCTTTTATGAAATTGAAGCCCTACGGGTATCCACCTCATTATATTTACAATAGACAGCCCTAGATCGGGACTAATCGAGCAAGAAGCATTTTTTTTTTCATTTCTCACCCTACATCAGAGATAACTAAAGAGAGAGAAAATGAGGAAAATCAAATTATGAACGGGTTTATCTGTGGAATGAGCAATGCGCAGGTAGAGAAACAATCGATAGTAAAAAATGAAACTATATTTCACTGTCGTTCATGTAGGTATTCCAACCAATCCATTTTATAGACTAGCCAGTTTCACCTGGTGGAGGGCATGTATCTATCTCCCTTCTTGTACGGTAATTAGAGAGCCTTTTGCTCCTAAAAGGTATTTTATTACGGCTGTTAAGTCTCATATTTATCAAAGGGGGAGGGTTATCTTTGTCAGCCTGCTCTTATCATTATCAATGTTGGTGGTGGTTGTGACGTGACGCGACCATATAGACCATAATCGTATGATATATGTATGTATGTGTATATTGAAGTGTTATTGGAGGGACGGCGAAACAACAACTGTGGCATGAATTGATTGCATCTAGCATCCAACGAATGATTAAATTACGGATTGGAATAAACTACACGGCAAGAAGGGTGCATACATGATTTGTTTTGTCTTTAATGCAAACGTAGAGACTCCAACACAAAGCCAGAAATCAGTCTGTCAGAACAAGGGCGCTTGACCACGGGGACAAAAAAAAATCTTGTGAAAGAAAATAGACTTTGCGTACCGTCGCGTTATTGTTAGTTGACGCTATAAAGTGGGGGTGGTGGTTAGTTGATTTTTATATTGAACCATAGAAACAAGATGGTGGGTCGTGGTCGTGTAGTCCTGAATTGTAAGTGAAACAGGGGCTCTCTAAGCCAGCAATTGAATGGTGGTACTAGGTAGGTATGCATTGATGGATGAAGGAATACGTACGTATTATCACCAACGCGAAAATTTCTTTTTTTTTCCGAACCAGTAGCTTTGCATGGCACTCCACCGGAAATAATTGATCATTTTCAAGCAAGCAGAAAAAAGTATTGACTCAGATTAATGGCTAATGGATAGACATAAAAATCTAACAAGGTTGGTTGGCTGGCAGCTGCGTCAAAAAAAGCAAGCATCCCTGTGGAAGGTTCCAAATCAGTGAGTCTGAGTGACAACCCTGACCCTGCCCACGCGCAGGCATTATAAAAAAGATTTCGGGATTTTGATAATTTTTTTTTATATCAGTGATGGACCATCGGAATTCAAGAGAGAAAGAGACAGACAGAGGCTTCGTAGAAACTTTCAAAAACCTCACATGAAACCATGCAATAAATAAAAATAGAAAGTGATTTCGAAATACAACATCCTCTTTGGGATTCCTAGACGTGCACTTTCTTCCTAAAACTAACAACCTTTCGCAAAAAGTCTAATGTTCTGCGAATAAACTCATAAAATGAAGCATGCATCCAACCTTGCTGCATTTCTCGTCGAATGCCCCCACCCTCAAAATAAATTCAACAAAACCATAAATCCCGAGCTTGGAGAAGCTTCTCTACCGTCAAAATACCATACCAATTACCTACTTCAACCCGCAAAAACCATTCGGACTTCCCAATGTCCATCATCACTGTCTGCATATGCCTAGATGCAGTGGGATCACCGAAGCAGGGATTCTTCCTTTTTTGCAACAACAACAAAAATACATGCAAAAAAAATTATTTACACGCCTATATCATCCGTCAGCCTCCTCCCACATCAGCCATAATATTTTATTTCAAGGAACGACCGACCGAATTCTAGCAAACAGATATTATTCAAAGACTACAACAACTCCAACCATTACAGTGCAACTTATTTCCACTGTAATAATGCAGCTTGCAAAACAAACCCGCATATATCCCAACAATCATTCTGAAATCTGTCTGAAAGACAGTTTTATGAAACCAAAAAAATATGCTATCGAATATATCTATCTACATCATCGTCTAGGAGTTGAGTTAGAGATTGATGTGGTTCTTCTCCTCCAAACCACCACCACTCATGCTCACAGAAATTAATGAAAAAAGGAAGAAAACCACGAGCACCTGAGCTAATGCTGAAACTCTACAGACGATACAAAGTCCATATCTCTGTCTAATCATCGAGTCTTCGACCATTATCATTTTTACGATAACTCTTCTTATGAAGATATGATATGACATGGGGATGAGGATGGTGATGACGACGACGATGGATAATCTCTCTCTGCCTTACTCAAACTTCAGCGGAGATGAGATATATGGGCTATAATAGAAATAATAATGACGGTAGTTAATGGCACATAATGATAATAGTGGTAGAAATGGTACGATTTCACGACTCTATGTTTTTCCCCTTCTCGTCCAATCCTATAAAAATGCGGTGGTGTTCCTTCATGTTCATTCATATGATGATGATATAACATGCTGGTTATCTTTAAATAGCTGGCACAAAAAAAATGGCAAAATTTCTTTTTTTTTCAACAGAGATTTCTTTTGAAATAAATATTTTTTTCTCTTAATTTTTCGCTCGCTCGTTGAGTGAGTCGGGATTGAAAGAATAAAAGTAAGTAAAATAGGAAAAAATGAAATAAAATACGTGTTAGCAAAATCATGTCTCTTTTCATGTCTTTCCTCATCACATCGTATTTATCATATGGACATTATTATAAATGTGGGAATTTCGGAGTTGGATTACATGTCTACTCCACATTATCCCTTCGTATTACACGAGGAATACAAAAAAAACGTGCATTAGATTAGTTTAGCTTTTTTCTCTTCTTTTTCAACTGAACTGAATTAATAGGGGATGATAAATGCAGATAATTGTAGATAGGTACGTTAAGAAATGCTCAGGAGGAGTAATATTTATTATGTGATGTGTTACATTGTTTAAAGTTATATGACTTTTTCCACCACCACCATCATCACAATACAACATATTGAAATTAGACTCTGTTAGTAATACAAACAGCGCATTTATTATCTTGAGTTTAATTTTATGCACAAATTATTTCGAGCAACAAAACAATTACTAGCGCTGTAACCGGCACTGTCGTCCCTAGCAATTGTGTTTTTTGTTGCTTTATATAATCCACATAAATACAGGAGCATGAACAACCCTAAATAATTTAAATGCACTTTTATAGTACTGTATGTTTCTACTAACAATAGGTACGAGTGTAAGTAATGCATATAGCTAGCTAGTCAAGTCAGATAATTTATTTACAAGTCTAATTTGATTTTTTTCCCTCTCCACGTCCATTTTTATATACTCTCTCCTTCCTCCTCCAAGCCTGCTACTCCTACTCATTTTGAGTGACAGAAGAATGGAAGGAATATAAAAAGACAAAGAACCAAGCCATAAAACTCCACGACAAGCTGCATTGCAATTTGAGATGAGGACGAAGAGTTGAGGAGGCTGAGTAGTACTTTTTGAAGAGAAAAATATACAGTTTCAATTTTGTTCCGGAGCGTAGAGCAGAAGCCCACTATATTTAGCAAGACGACTACTACAAGGGAATAATGATTCTAGCATGGCATGGACTAAAGCTCTATAATAACGAGAAGAAGGGACGACGACATGATGATGGCAGTGGTGGCATGATGGCATAACATGAGCAGAGCACATCACGTAACAATAATATAATACCCATTTTAAGAAAAACTGTTTCAATGGGAAAACTGTAATAAAAGTGATATAAAAATAGGTAGATTTTTTCTTTCAAAGTTCTTTTGAGGTTTCTACGCACAAAATCATGATGCTACTAAACCGCTTGGAGCATTATTATTTGCAAAAATAAATTGTCATAGCACAGTCATGCCTGTTGCTAGTCATCATAATATATACCTTAACAAAATCCTTGTAGCAGGTAAACTGGCATGTTATGTGGATGTCATCGTTTTCTAGTCGTATAAGTCATGTCATGGCATCATCCCTCATAATGAGGAGGATGAAATGCAAAAAAAAAGAATCTACCTATTTTTCCTTCTCTGTCTCTCTGTATCCATTACATAGGAGAAGGAGACTGACAAAGAAGATGATGATGATGAGATTGAGAAGGATTCCTAACTTATTCCATGCATCCCTTTTTTTAATGCTGAAATGAAGTCAGAAGTGCGTAACAAAGCACGACACAATCAGCAAGCAAAAGAGCTTTTCTCTCCCTCACAAATTTTATAGCTCTATCTCTATCCATCTGTCTATTTTTTCACCATTTATTTAGATCAATTTGATCAAGAAAAAATGCTCAAGCTCTGTGTACAATTAGTACAATGGAATGTTGAAAGCCAATTTTATTTTCTAGAAAAAAAAAGAACGACATCCTTCCATTCAAATTTCAAAGGGGATGACAAAACCAAACCAGCATTGAAAAAATTAAAACGCTTCGACATCATTTACATAAAAAAAGATACGCAACAATGCAACAATTGCAATTTGCAATGTGTTATAAAAAGCCTAAAAGTGTTCAGCGTTTTTTCATCGTCATTTGAATGCAATGCAAGGCAACAGAAACAAGCAAGCAAATAGCCAGTTCTTCTGTTGTGCATTTTAAAAACCAAATGACGACGACATGACGAGGAGGAACGACGATGGAATTGGCTTGGCTTTTGGAACGGACGATGAGCGCGAGTGAGTGACTTATTCTCTACTGTTAAGTCATAGCCTTGTCTATCCCATTTTTGATTCTATGACTCTGACAACAACAGCAAACAAATATAATATGTATTTAAAACCTCATCCATGCAAAATTGCACGGATGTCAGATACATAAAGCAGCTAAATAAATTTAAAAAAAACATTTTTATTATTTTATTCCTTCAGATTTGTAAATATATTATAGCTTTAGCTTTGCTGCGCATTCAATTTTATTTTACATTTAGAACTGCACTTTGGTCATAGAAAATGCATTTTAAAACTTGCAGAACGGTTTCTGCTCACCAATAAAAATCAAAACGGTTTTTATTTATTTTTCGCTTTTTGGCACACCAAACATTCCACAGAGGTAATGCAAATTGTACCTAGCCATGCACCATATCATGATGATGGAAAATGCAAGGATGAATCTTATGTATACTTCTTCATCATCATGGTTATCATCATCCTCAAAAACAACGCAAAGTATGAAGTCATAGTCAGATGACGGTGGAAAATATCGTACAATGTCCCCTCACACATCTCCGAAAGTTAGGTAGAGACCATGGCCAATACAAAGTATGCTTCCACCGATCATGTGTATGCATCTATATCTGTGGCTGTGGCAGTTTTGCATATCTTGTGCCGCCGCTGCTGTCGCCGAGGCCGCAAGATTAAAAACAGTTTCTTTGCGTTTCGTGTCTCAAGCAGTGCAGAAAAGACATAAAGGAGAGCAAAAATAAGTAAGTCCCCAGACCTCGTCGTTATAAAAGATGCCATCCTCATCCCCAGCATCTCATCATTTAATTCATCTCACGGGAATATTTATGCAGATGCATCAAGCTTGAATAAAAAGGAAACGGGATGGCGCAAAAAAAAATGACGAGTATGAGGAGGATCAACCCAGTTGTGGCAGATACAACCATATACTCCACAAAACAAAAGTTAAAGCTGACCTTTTTTAGTCCCTCAACATCATTATCATCATGTTGCTATTGCTCGTAATTATATGAAAACGTGGATTATATATTCGCATTTTAAGGGAAATAATAATGTTCCTCCTCCACCCATAAAAACGCTTTTATAGCAGACGTTTTCCTTCAAAGGCGGAGACAAGAACAGAATGATGGTGATCATCATCATCATCATTGACGATCAAGTGGATGCTGATGACGATGATGATGTTGGTATGAGGAGATGGGAGAGGAGCTCAAGCCATTTCCCTTGAAAATGTCTTTTTAATGTGTCCTTTTCCATCTTATTTCGCATATTATTACGCTTGTTTTGCATGACTGCATTATTTTTGCAATTCAAAACGTCAAGAAAAAAATTGCTCCCCATCCATTCTAGTAATTTTCTGAAAGAAAAATACTGCTCCAAATATCATTTCATCGCTGAACAGAAAATGAAAACTGTTTAAAGGCTGAGAAAAAGACTAATGGACATAATTAGGTACATATATGTAATAGTTTGCATTGTGAATGTGTGTTGCATGTATGCATTTCTCGCTAATTTTAGCCCACTTTGTTTTCCATCCCATGTTTAAATGCCGCTGCAAAATAGTAATAAATACTAATGGGGATAATGATACTCCGGATTTCAAGTCTTCTTTTTAGAGGATTATTACGACGAGCAATTTGTGGGAGTAAAGTACAGTGTCAGACAGTGCAGTTCCATTTTTTTTATTTTCCGTTCTCAGATTTCAGCGAAAAAAAAAACCAAGTGGAACAGGCAGACACTGGTTCCGTCCAAATTTTGTATTTTTCGCTTAGATCTCATCATCATCCTCATCCTCATTTCACCATCGTAAATTACTGAACAGCGAAAAAGGGATTCAAGCCTAAGCATTTTTTTTATTATTAGTCCATTTTCACCAAAGCCATTAAATGTTTTGACAGATGCGGATTTTAATGCCGATTTCTCCCAACATTCGACTCAAAATGATTATTACGGTTGGAGTTTATGGAAAAGAGATCATGTATAAAAAAAAATGGGATGTTAACAATCACGCCCAACCATACGTACTCGTACCATAGCAAAATCTAGATTTTAAAACAGTAGCAAAAACTGACTATTTTTTTGTTGGAAGAGTTAAAAGCGTAACAGTATAAATCACTAATTTACTATTGGGCGTAATCGGCAAAACAGCGAAAGGTAGTAAAATGCTACCGTTTCCCATCATGCCTCTGCTTCCCCTAAAAAGTTAAACCCTTTTTATGTAATCATGGTTTGATCATTTAGTGTTCTATGTTTGCTCCAGAATCAAGTTAGTTCTACTAAAACAAAACAGTGCAAAATGCGGCAAAAAAAAGATGATTACTAACTGCAAGCTGTACTTTCTTCAGTTGTCACCGCTTGTTCCTCAAATTTATTAAAAATAATTTGGGTAATGGTTGCAGCCATTAAAACCATTATCCATCTTTCGGTTCCTCTTTTGAGAAGAAGGAGGAAAAAAAGGAACGATGTCACGCGGTTTTATTCTCTTTGATGATTCATTTCAGCATAATCGTAATTTAGCTACACGTTATTATTATCTTTGAGAGAGAAAGAGAGCAGCTGCAAGACATAAATTTGATTCCTATTCCAATTTCAATATAAAGATCCAACTCTCTCGAGTAGAGTCATCCATTCCTATATCCTTCTTTATTCGAAGAGGAATTCAAAAACAACGACCAAAACTTCGCATGAACGTGCCAGACTACAGAAGAGCTATACATGCCAAGCTATTATTTAAAAATGCGGTCGCAAGAATTATCTATAATTTAATTTTAAGATTCCTTTCAGGATGATGAGAATTATGATGACCTATTAAAACATTAAACTCCAGTTAGTCAATTGCTCATCTTTAAAGTTGACTCACTATGCACTTCCTCGAACGAGCATGGATCGTGTCATTGTCCACATTGGATTGGATTTAAGCCATCCATGATGATGATGACTAACGACTAATCAGAAATGACCTAACTCTAACTGCCGAATGATTTAATTGGCTGAAGGGTAATAAAAATTGACATGAAATGACCTACCACATACACACATAGTTTGACTCCTCGTGAGAAACAATAACAAGTGAATATTCCAGAGCGGAGATTGTAAACAAAGGGCGTCATTATTATTATTCTCCACCAAATTTTATACAACAGAGGGCCATAAGGACCATCGTTCAGGATATGGAAGGAATATAATGTGTCAACTGATAAAAATTTACGACCTCAATAATGATGATCCAGATGAGCAAATAACGTATGTAAGTATTTTGGAATGACTGATGATGATAATGGGATGATGATGTTGACGTGATATATTCACTTCATAAGACAAAGCCCACGTCTTGTTCTCTTCCTTTTCAAACAGATAACGGAGGGACAGAGACAGGAAGATGGTGGTGGGTTTGTAGAACAATGGGCCATTGCCATTATGAACATTTCTTATCAATAGCCAGAAGAAACATATTATGCATTGTTCCAGTTGAGCCACAAAAACTTTAGTTTAGGTAGTATATCTGGTGTAAGAGATTAAAAGCACAGAAATCTACATACATTTCCGTTCACCATTTTGACTGACTAAATGACGCACTCTCGTTTACATCATTTCCGTCCCCATAAAATGTCAATCAATTTATTCCTTCCAGCATTTTATTTTGGAGGAGGGTTTAGGTACCAGGAAAACTGTCTTAGCGACAACCTTCTTGGTAAATTGTAGAGGACAAATGTGATAATTTTGTTTCCAATAATATGAAGAATGAACAAACATGTTTGGACTAAGCGTCAGGAGTCAATTTCTTTTCTTTTTTCGTTGTCTTTCTCTTATTTTCAAGATAATGATATTATTTCAGTTAATTTGTTAGCAAGATTTATATTTATATACGTACGTCAATTTTTATCGTAAAAATAGCAACGTAATTATTATTGAGAGTCTAATGCTTATTGCATTGCTTATACTGCTGCTCAAATGCAAGCTTTCCAGTTATCTGAACTGAGCGCGAGTTATTTATTATTCTCTATTGCTTTTGACCTTCCTCACAAAATCCGATGAGAACTAGGGAAATATGCGCTTCGAGACAAAAATTATGAATATTTAATTTGAATAATAATATTGGGTTTTCTCTTGGAGTATCATACCCTTTTCTTCCCAGATGATGAAAACTAAGTACTGGGTAGAGAGATATTTATATGGAAATGGGTGACATTGACCTAATTGATATAGCATTGTTTTCCAGCCATCTATTTGATTTTCTGGTAGATATGATATGAAGAACATGAAGATGTTTTTAAGTGCCCGAGACGCTTACCTTGTCAGAAGGAATGTTCCTGTTAGTTCCCATATTTTTTGTTGGTTTCGGACAGCCGTCGATAGAAACAAAATTCAGAACTTTACTTTTAAACTTTTAACCACACACGGCGGAGATTGAAAAGGACCTTCAGACTCAATTTTGAATTAATTCGGAAAGAGGTTTAGTTAACCGCTTAGTATATATCTGGAAGAGTGTGCATTTACTGTATATTTATTCTAATGCAAAAAAAATCACTTGACTAGAACAGAGATGATATATTTAGACACTATTTTTGTTTTAAAAAAATAGCTCGACAGTTGGATAAAACAAATTGAAAATTTGGAACCACTTTCACTTCAAATGTCGAGTTGAAATTATTTCTCTTCCGATTCCAGTCTTCGTCAATTAAGATAAAAAAAAAACGTTTTTTTTTGGTTGAAATGGACCGGTTATGATGTCGGATGAATTTAAATTGGCACAGTGCAGCGGAAAGTCCTTTAGCTTTTTTTCCTTTGTTTTATACACAGGGATCCGTAGAATTTAAAGTTGAATCTGAAAATAGAATGGAAAAAAATGCTAATTTAGTCATTATCTTTTCGCATTCATAATTGTTTTCAAAATGGGAAGGAAGAAATCGTTAAAAAAAATAAAATGTTTGATGAGGCGACGCATTTTATACACATTAATTTAGGCAGAATAAAGTGAATGGCAGATAAGCACAGAAATGACCTTTCAAAATGTGGTAATGTTGATGCTGACTTAACTTCTACTATATATATAAATTTATACTTTTGATATGGCTATTTACTTGATTTCTTTTCCGCTCAATTAAAATCGCTAAATGCAGTCAAAACAAGCTCATACCATAAAAGCTTCATTTTAGCTCCTTATCACAGTTATCTCCGCCATAACTACATGCATTCATATTTATTTATTTGCATTCATGCAAAAAGTACTCAAAACTACAATTTTGTTTTCATGCTCTCGCTAACCTACAACGAAACCAAGTCAAACCAGAACCAAACCAAACCACAGAACTGCAGTTTTCCACGAATGAGTTGACTCTCTAGAGATAACTGCGAGCAGTGTAGTAAACACCTTTTTTTTATTCAACCAACAAATTTAAGAGATGACCGACCACGAAGTACGAGCACACAACTGCGACCGTTGGTGACCGTGTCATGTCGTCAGGCTAAAAATAATTACACTTATACATTACATATACATTTTAACTTCATTTTGTTGACTTTCTTGAAGAGTAAAAACGACTAGGGAAAAGCATCATATTTAATCTGACTCGTGCCTGTTTACATACGTTAATTTTTTTTTTTTTGTAAATGAATATATCTATATGTGAGTCACTAATGAACGAAGTCTTAAAAATTTTATCAGTAAATCGCCCTTTCTGGGTTAAAAATTGCTTAATTATTTTCAGTACAGTATTCAAAACAGTTTTAAGAACTTTGGGTATATATATCTATTCATATGACAATGTTTTCCAACTGGGTAATAAAACGAATTGGTTCAAAACAAGTGACCAATTAAATTTCGTGGCGATAAAAATAAACCATCACTTTTACTCTAGCCATTTAAAATTAAGATGTATCAAGTCGTATATTATGAAAAGATAAACTATAGGATATCGTTTTTTCTGCATTTTAAAATAATTTTGTTTGACATTTCGCCGTTCATTTCATCCCTTCCTTTACAAGCTTAAATTACAGCAAACTATTTTAGAATGTTATCCAAACGAGCGCAGGAGCTAAAACATTCGTTTCAAACACGAACCAATTTACTTGTTTTTACAGTGTGTGAAATGAGCGTAAAAATCATGACTTGTCTTATCACTGCCCTGATGAGTATCACCAATTTACTATTATTATTAACAATATAATATCATGTTACTATGCTTATCATGTAATATATAACCCTTCTTAAAACTATTATGTAAACAGCCAGCAAACACGTCGTTATTAGGTTCCCTTATGCAAATTTTTTTCTTCAGACTCAATTTTTTTTTGCAGTGCAGAAATGTGATATGAGTAGTGATGTATATAATGTGAGCACTTTAAAAAGGTCCTTACTTCTGGGGGGATAATAATCACTTCAGTTTTCAGTTCATACCTACCTATATCATTTCTTCATATTATATTTGGCTACATTATTGTGAGTGTGCCTGCCTGAATCTGTGAATCAGATTGAGATAGAGGCGTTGTTCAACGAAGGAGGAGCCTTCTTGTTTTTTGCACTTGCAGAGAACTTTTGCCTGCTCCGCTTCACAAAGCGTACAATTGCAAAATAAGGATCATTTCAGTTTTGCTGCCAAAAAAAACCCACCGCACTCCAACTCCATTTGACTCTACAGATGCAACAGTGATTTGGTACGATTTCGTAGTTAAAAGTCATAAAAAATCGTAATTTTTGCTCCATATAAGCCATTTTTACCCCCTTCCTTTTAAAACAACAAAAAACACCACCTATTAAATTCAAATCAAATTGCAGATTTCAGCAAGAGCTCTCAAGCCCTGCAAAAATTTAAAATCCAAATTGTGAATTTTGTGCGGTTTAAAAAATATTCAGAGCTAACATGCTCACTTCACTGATTCCTTCCCTCCAAAAAAAAATCCCAACCACAGAGAAATAAAACACCTACACATACAATCTTTAAAAAAACAGATATTCTTTTCCACAAAATTTTAGCTCTAAAAGCGCAACACTGATTAAAACATTGCGCTCATTCCCCTAAAGCTTGTTTGCCTGGTTGCACTGAAACCAGTTAAGGAGTTGTAAAAATCCCCCCAAAGAACTTTTTTGCAAAATCTCCTAATCATATAGTTGAGTATGGATTATGTGTGCAATGTGCAACTATGTGTATATGTAACTCTGGTCGAAGTAGTTTTTAAAAACCCTACTTAAATACTAAAATATAAAAAGGGGAAGTTTTTTTTTGCTTCAAATATTTTGAGCAGGTGCAACATGCTTATCATCATCATGCCTGAATTTTAAAAAGACTAGACTAGATGCATAACAGGTTAACTCCCAGGCTCCTGCTTGCACTTTTTTTTTGTTGTTGTTGTTGGTTCGTTTGAAATATGTTTTATGTAAAAAAAGGCATATAGTACTTAACTTTACTCATTTAATGATAGTTGATGATTAAGAACTACTAACTGCAAGTCTTTTTGTAAGTGTTCCTTAAAAGTACGTGTGTGCTCACCTACTTCCTCCTCATAAAAAAAATATAATAGGAACAAAGAGCAAAAAATGTTAAATTGCCTCCTGTAATGACGTGTATGTACACTGCGGTTTATCAAACAGATCCTTACATGGATTACGTTGTTCGGGGAATATTAATGCGGTGGCTATGTAACATAAAATCATGCCATATAAATGATTCATATAGTAAAGTCGAAATCTTTTAAATAAGAGCTGCTACTCTGAATTCAACATTTAGTCTGTAAAATATTATTAGGTATGTAGTACCTATGCATGTATGTATCCCTAAATGACTAATTATGCGTTAAAAAGATTTTAACCCTGACATGACCCATGACGAGTAAAATACCAAAATTATAAACAACTTTTGACAAATTAGACAACAATATTTTTTAAGTTAAAGTTTCGTGTGTCAGTTACTATACTATAAAGAGTAGAGTAGTTTAAAAAAATAAACTGAAATATTGTTCATTTTTTACTACTCATACTTACTCATATTCCAAAGATTAAGGCTTAAAGTTTTATTCTTGTTTATTCATGATCCTTCCAAAAAACACAACAAAAACAACTTGAGTTAAAAAAAAATTACTGATGGTTTTGCCAAAAAAGCGATTCGTAAAGCCAGGGTGAAACTGTCAATTTCAGAATTTCAATGTCAAGGTTACACTTATATTATTGGTAACCACCTAAATGCATCCACCCATCACCACCCACCGACAATATACCCGTCATTGGCATAGTCATATCATCAGCAATTTGTTCGCCGTCTAATTTATCCTCGAAAAAATTTAAAGTCGTTAAGTTGACCTAGCTATCAGCATAGGTTTGTTTTTTCATTATCATTATTAGCACCATATATTATCCTTCTTGTTTCTAATCTAACCTTTTGGCTAACTTTTATAATAATGAGTCTATTACAATTAAAACTTTTAATGCCAATGTTTTTCTCGACGCTAAAAAAGCTCATCATGAGTTTTAAGTGGATCGTAAAAAACTTACCTACTCATAATTAACCGTCATAACATGACTATGACTCTTTTTTCTTCAAGTTTCTTCAAATCTGCTTAAGCGTAGCAACATATACGTGGGGCCTACCATGTCATGTAATAAATTATGATTGGTGTCTTTATTTGCTTTTTTAAGAGATAAACTCCAAAGATGACCAACGTTACAAAAATATTATATCATAATTGACAGCAATCTGTTTGATTGTGCATGGTGCATAATAGCATACTAAACTCACTCCAGTGTTTTTGTATGCAACTTTTTAAATATAGATAAGGAAAGTCATCAACGGTACTTGACTAGTACTGACATTTTTTTCTGCAAAAAACGACGACAAATATCATGCAACTTTATCAACAGCAGCATTCCCATAAATTTTAGGGTCACATTCAGAAAGATATATATCCGTCTCCTACTTTTATAGACGTATATTTAGGCCTATATACTCCTCCATCCTTTATAATCCTCCTCGGTACCATACACATACCAATCCATATTTCACACGCATACGCATAATCAACATGAGCTGATCAACAGAGAGGAGAAAGAGGGGAAGGGGAGCACACACAAAATCGCACGCACATACATAGACAACCCACGTAATATGGCCATACAGCTAGGATGTATTATTACTACAATAGCAACTTGATATAGTCAGAGAAAAAAGCGACAAGAATCATGACGACGACACTGAACTTACACTTGGCTATAATATGTATGTAAACCTGTGTGAGCAATACGTTTTTTTTTCAAGCGAAAAGGGTTACATTACATTACATTGTTGCGTATAAAACAAGTTGATTGATAATGCAATGCAATGGAATGGTGGTGGATTGGTTGTGAAGGTGGATGGTAGTCTTGCTATAGTAATGTCGTCTATATATACAACAATGATAGGTGAACAATGCACATGCAAATGACCCAATGAAAATTGCAGAACCAAAAGCGTAGAATTAAGTACATAGAGTCGGGGGAACAAGAAAAGCAGAAATAAAATGGAGAACAATATCTTTATTAATATTTTACGTTTTATTCGAGTTTTCCGGTGAAAATTAAATTTTCTCCAGTAAAGCTGGCCAATGAGGAGCCTTTGTTGTGGATTTGCAAAGTTAAGAAACTTGAACTTGCCACCGATTGCGAGCAACTTGGGTTTTTCTTTGAATAAAACTTTAGCGTCTTGATTGTAGAATTTTTTAATTGGTTTGGTTTTTGTTGTTTGATTTGCTTTTCTGATTAAAATGTTACCAATGTTTAATTATGATCCTTTTTGTAATTAGATTTAGATTGGCGTAATTACAATCTTTCACTTTTCTCGACGATGATAAGGTGTCAGAGGTAGGGTAAAACAAGTACAATTAAGGATTGCAAATTGTAACTTTTTGGTTTCGTTTGGAATTCTCACAATTGTTGAATAATAAGTAAAAATGTTACCTAACGATTTCAAATTTCGTTAAGGATTGTTCGGTTGATTTCTAACTTTAGGCAAGTTATGGGTTTCACTAATAACTGTCCAAGGAGTGACCACTGGCTCACTGATCCATTAGAGACTTTTCCAAAAGAGAAAAATGAACTGCGTAAAGTTTCTTCAGCTTCCCAAAAAAAAGTTTTTAAGGTTGTACAATGTACGCACGGAATGAACTTGAAAATGGATTGTCAAGAGCAGGCCCTAGGCATAGGCCAGCAAAGGAGTATGATATGATACTCTATCTAGATCCCCTCTTTGGATTTTGGTATATGGAAGTAACTTCGGAGAAAATTTTTTGGAACAGATTTTTTTTCGATCTTCACTTGGAGTTAGTTTGTTATCTGGGTGAAAGATGAAATAGTCGGGTTGCTATGGCAACTCCGAAATTAGATATTTTTTTTTTGATGAACTAAAAACTGTTTAATTTATTGACGAAAGGATGATGCTGCTACTGCTGCTGTAACAATGCAGTTAAATTTTTCTCTCCTCTTCTCTCTCCCTTTTCCTTTGTATTTTTTTAATGCAAGAGCAGGACGCATGTAAATGGTAGGAAAGAAAGAGTCAGAGGATCGACACCAACGACCGATCACGACAATCGAGAAATCCCAACTGAGTCACTCCACACATTGAGCCAGCCGTCATGCCAGAGAGAAGAGGTTTCCTACCTACTGTTGGATATATATCCTTTGCAAAGCTTTGCAGTTTTTTGTTAGTAACTAAAGGAGCTTCTCTCATGTGCAATGCAATGGTTGATGATGGCAAGGGAAAAAGTTTATACTAGTTCAAGTCTGTACTTCAATATCAATATGAGAATATCCCAGCGTGTTATACTTATGGTTACTTTTAAAGGTCTTTAAACGATGATGTTCCTCTCGCAGACATATATGAACAGTGTGCAGAGGGATGGCTGGTTGTTGGGATCTTGCTATTTGTTGGTAGCGGAGGTGGCTCAGAAACATGGTAAAGTATTTACTGCTAAATGGAATGATGAAAGTGGGATGCCTCCCCTCGACGAATGCGATGTTCTCCAAAGCCCCTACCTAATATAAACTCCGTACACACATTACATAGTTTTCTAGCCTAGAAAAAAATGAGCAAGACAAAGGAGGAGAGTGAAAATGCAATAAAAAATGCAGTGCAGTGGCAGTAGTCACTATGAAGATAAGATACTTATTTTCTTACAATGTATGTAATAATATGGATCTTTCTTTTGATGATGATGTAGCCGAGCCTCATTTCATTGTTGAAGGGAAAACATGTTCACGAGAGGAACTTTTTCGGTAGAACGAAAGGAAGGTTTTTGCCTACGGGATGGATGGATAGAAGCGATATAGACGGTTTCTCATTTAATTCGGACGAGATGTCGATTTCCATGTGGAGGTCAAACATGAATTCAGTGTGAAGGAAAGGTGGGCGTTTTCCTATGGTCGCGGGCGCTGGCGGTGAAAGATGAAGGAGAGAGGTTTTTATTTATCAAAGAGGAAAGGAATCCTGTCCAGTTTCCAGGTTTTTTTCTTCAAATAAGTTTGAGCGAATTCCTTTATGAAAAATGATTTCCTCATCTTAAAAAAATCATATAAAATGGGAACTAGAATAATGGCGTATATTTCATCCAGGAAGAGCAAGAAAGCGGAATATACAGCTTATTTGAGACACTTGATTCTTAACTGTCGAAAGTAAATGAAGGTCAGTCAGAATTAAACTGAAAAGGATCATGATGAAACAATCAAAGAGTCAATCATCTGAAATTTCGATACATGGTTCGGCATACATTAATTTTATACGGTGACTGTGTCAGGTTTGAGTTTTGATTGATCGCCTATAAAAAACTGATATTTCCTCCAATTGAAATAAACCATAACGAAATAGCGAAACTTTCAATGTGTATGGTTTAGTACATTCTTTCAATTTTAAATGTTTGTCAGTTTAGAGTAAAAATAAATGAACCTGGGAGAGTTTGAATCGTTGTTAATTAAGCCCATATTGTTTTAATAGTCCTCTACGTTTTAAAATTGAAATGATGCAACTTGATTGTCTTGGATTCATACAAAAATTGTTCATAATGATATTTTCTATCGTTGAAGTAGAAAGCAAAATGCATGGCCTTTGTATGCACTGCGTTGGGCCGACCTGTCGGGGACAAATTGTAGGGTGAGATTTTTTTCCGAGAAATGAATTTGCCCTTGCGTTACTCATAATTCAGCTTGTGCCATCTAGCATTCGTTGACTCACTGTTTCGTCCTACGCACTTCAGATGAGGATCCCGGATGGAAGGTGGCAGAATAGTAGCACAAGTGAAAAACAACGTTTGACAACAAAAAGGTGAAGAACCCAACACTCAACACCCAGGCAGGTTGGCTATTTTGGAATTTTCCATGGCACCTCAATCAAAACCTGACAAAAAAATGGAGTAAGTATCAAAGTAATGTCAACAACTGGGTTTTCATTAATTATCGTAGTCATATTAAATTTAAATGTAAAGGTTAAAATAGTCAATTTTTCCGTTTTTTAAAGGAGACAATTAGCAGGGGGCGACCAACAACAATGCTCAGCATGGACAGAACCCACTCCCGGTGGTGATTCATCATCTAAACAAGTAGTGGGAGTGGACGTAGATGCGGGAAGTAGTTACACATGATGAAATGAATGAGTGATGAAATCCCACATGTCCCACTACAAGGATCTTAAGCCGGGGGCCACTTCGACGTCTGACTGAACCTGGTTGGGAGTTTGCTTTCTATTTTATCCGAATTTCAAAATATGCTGTGATTTACTGGCCAGCTAAAATCTTTCTAAATAATTACTAGTCAAATTATTAAAAATGTTTGCATATTGCATACTTGTAAACATGCCTTTCTAAATAAGTTTGGCAATGTTATCGTGCTCTGTATATTGTATATTATTAATTTCTGTTTACTAGTTTAACAACAATTCAACACAGCCGTTGACATTTACAGAGTTTTTACTGAAAAGCTAGTTAAAGACATCCGTGTGCGCTCTCGCGCTGCAAGCTCAAACCTTTTCAGCGTCGTCACAACAACGACGCAGCGTCTGGTCAGCGTACAAAATGTGGTTTTTGCAACATCCATCCCCTCAAAATAACATAGTCCTCATCCTCATGATGATCTTATCATAAAAATCATTCTATCTGGCTCGTCTTTAAAACGAAAAGTCTACTAAATGAACTTGTTCTTGTTCCTCCATCCACCATCATTCATCGAACATGCAAAAGCGCAAGGCGTAATTCTTTTGGCTGATGAGGATGATCCAGCCAGCATAGCATAGCATCACAGCAAATGGGAAGGCAGTGCAACAGCAGCTGATCCATTGCTACGGCCTCTTCAACGTGACCGTATTCTCTTTTCATGTTTCATCGAGATGAGATTGAGATTATGTGTTTTTCTTTTTTGATTCAATTGTTATTTAACTGTGCTCACCTGTGTGAATGTAAATAATAACAAACATAATCAGTCATTATTTAGGAGGATTTAGTCATTGTATAAGGTTGTGTAGTAATCGTTATGTGCCGGGCCCGGGTGTGGACAATTTAGTTACCATCACCATAATCATCATTTTCGGTAAGATGATCTAACTCTTCGCAAAAATGAAAATATTTATTTATTTAGTGCTCAAGTGTAAAGTGTACGGCAATGTGTAATGTGTATAGTTAAAAGTTGTGTACATTTATTTAACAAGGAAGCCATTATGATCAAAGCTCTGATTACATTTAAG
>JAQIWX010000175.1:0-23328 GCA_034696785.1 Lepidocyrtus cyaneus | reverse complement strand
ACGCGAAAAACTGGTCTAAACGTATATTTTGAAAATATCAAGTGCATTAGGTCAGGTGAAAGTATTCCCTTGTGAGTTATCAATCAATTGAAAATGCTTGAAAGAAAAAGTGGTGAAAACGTACCATCCAGCTTTTATTGAAATTAGGTAATAACTCATCATTTTGCTCTATTCAACATTTTTCAATCTCCTTGCAAAAAGTGGTTACAAAGATAGGGTTTTACTGACATTAAAAACAAGTTTTCTCTCTCAAATAAAATTGCGAGATTTGAATGCAGTTTAGCATCAGTCTCTTTTAAAGTAAAGATAAATATTACAATAATTTTAAGTTTAAAATAATTTGTTCTGGAAAACAGCAGCCAACAATATTTCCTGCTTTACAACACTGGAATCATTAAAACGCAGTAGTCATATCTTTAAATTATAAAATTATTTACATGAATGATGTCTGCCAAAAAGGAGATAAAGTTTTACATCAGTAGAATGAATGGATCTATAAAATTAAATATACATATGAAACATATTTTAACCCTTTCATCATTTAAACGTTGCTGTGCTTGGTGTGTTTCCTCTCCAAAGTCCAGGCGTCCGTTTGCTGATTCCTGGCTTTTAAATCTCAAAACCCATTGTCCATTTGTGAAATGTATGTACAGGAGGAGGAGAATGTGGAGTGACAAGGGACAATGTTGATCTTGTGTGGGAGAAAGCACAGCGCGAGTTGGTTCACTCATGGTCAGAGGAGAAGGCAAAAGTAGGACAAGTGCCACCTGACAAAGGGAAAGCAGAAATATCAATCACAACATCACATAATATTTATGCATGACTAAAGGTAGTCTGAACTATGAAGAATTCACATAAAGCAATTTGCACAACCTTGCTAAGAGTTTTCACTGATTGAATAGAAAATAAATTTCTATGCGGTAATAATGCGGCCAGGGTAGTTCGTTTTTGTTGATGACTTCCCACGGGGTACATTTGGCTTAACTGGCACTTATAAGGGCAACACGCCGGTGTGACGACGGAAATGGAGAAGCAGGTTTGATTTATTGGAAAAAGTCTTTCCACAAATGGCACAGGAGTAAGGTTTCTCCCCGGAGTGTACTCGTTCGTGACATTTCAAATCTGACTTCCTCATGAAGTCCATGTTGCAAGTTTGGCATTTGAAAGCTTTTTCACCTAAATGACTTGCCAGATGAGCTAACTTATCTCCGTTTGTCAAAAACGATTTGGGACAGAGATCGCACTGGAATCTTCTGGTTCGAGAGGAAAGATGAGTGTCCAGATGCCTTGTAAGGTCGGATTTCTGTCCAAATAGGCATGGACAAACATTGCAGAAGTAAGGTTTCTCTTTCGTGTGGCTTCGAATGTGAATCTCCAGGTTCCCTTTGCTCGCTGATCGCTTGTTACAAAAGACGCAGCTTAACTTGGAATCATGTCCTTTCCCGTGAATTGATTTGATATGCTTGGCAAGGTTCGATTTGTCAGCAAAATTCACGCCACATTGCGAACATTTGAATTTTTCTTGACTTTCACTGTGCAACTGAAGGTGCTGTTGATAACTGTCTTTCCGAATAAATCTCTTTTTACAGACTTGGCATTCAAACTCTTTGACTCCATCGTGGATTTTCTGGTGGGTTTTTAAGGTGCCTTTCGAACTAAATGATTTGCTGCATGTTTTACAGCGAAGAGAATCCATATTTGATTTTGATGCCATCGTTGTAAAAAATGGTGTAGAAAATAGATCGGGAGCTTTTTTTTTTTTTAAAAAAAGGATTTTTTAAAACTGAAACAATTTCCGATTTCCAATACTAGTCATCTGCTCCCCAATCAAAACGCTCGTAGGTAGTTTAATAATTTCAATACAATGTTGATACTTCAAAATGTCTTTGGCAAGCTAATAAATTCAAACAAACAGACTTTCAAAGCAAAACAGGCAAAAAGCAAGATCAAAAGACTGATTGGAGTTTGGGAGCGTCGATGTGTCTTCCACTCAAGTGCTTTTCTGAATACTGAATGGCCACAAATAACCTGATCCAGTCAGAATGCGTATCGGGTTGTTTGTGAATTGAATGGACCAATATACCTTTCCCTATTGAAAAAGCAAACTGCAGAACACAACAAACGATCAAGCACCAGATCGCAATCTTCCCATTCATATCATCACCACCTTCCTAAGAATCCCTTAAGACAATTAATGCTTATCCACCCAATCATAATAACCTGAAGCATTTTCTCTCTATCCTGTCCTGTCTTTACTTTTTCTACGGAGTATTGTCATTTTGCTGAAGTGGCTGGTTATGTATGGGAGAGCTCAAGTGGTTTCCCTTGTCTAGTTGTAATTGTTTGACTACCTTTGTTCATGTTATATTGCTTTGTCGCTTGTTTTTTTGTAATCTGCCGACGAAAATGGTTAGGTATTTTCTCTTTTAACCTTTCCCGTTCATTTTAAACTTACAACAGCGTTCCATGTATGATGTAGCAAAGGCAAAGTATCTGTAAATTGTGTTCTGTTCCAGTCGACTGTGATGCATTGAATGCAATCAAAGCTTGCTTTTGATATCTATTTCTATTTACATCGTTGTCAATCGCCGCTCATGAATGACTCCATGATTATCAAATTATCAAGTCATGTTTTTGCTTCGAACCCAACAAGGTAGTTTACTACCTGAGGTCAATTCTTCCTTAGTTTAGTTGCCAATTGCCTTCCTGCTCTTTAATAATTACCACTAATAATTAGGAATAAAAATGAGCTCACCCTTAAATGACTTTCTTTTAATTCAGACGTGGAAACTTAAAAAGATTAATGTTCAAAATTGATTTATTCACTTTACTTAACCACACAATTAAGCCAATTAATTATTATTAATTTAATCAGAATTTTCCCCAATAAATTACAATTATGGTTCCTCAAATATTGACCAGGCAAGGCAAGGCATTTATTTACTTGCATAATTAAATTAATATTCATCATCAACACAGCACAAAGCACTCACTTTAGCTATTTCCTTTCCTCAGCCAAAAATCGCTGCAACAAAATCATCAAGCTCGTCAAACTCCTCTTCATCACTTGAATCATTCTCCCCGTCGTCCTCGCTATCCTCGTCAAGATCTCGATCCCTACACGGCTTCATTTGGAATAAAATAAACATAAAACAAAACGTCAATCAAATTTAGACAGTCCAACCATGATTGATTTTAAATAGACATTTGAATGTTTTTTTAAATTGAAGTTATGGGACTGTGAAAACTTATATCGAGCTCGACGACCTTCAGGCGGGGATTTTCCTCCTTCAGTTTCTTCTCCGGGAAGAGGAGGCACTCCTCTGGATCAAACCCATTAGCGTCCTCATCCTCCGCATCTGAATCTGGTTCATATTCCCAGCGGATGGGACTCAATCTCACGGTTTCCAAGGAAGGGTTGTTCCGCACAAGCTGGAACATCAACTCCTCCGGGATCTCGTTCTAAAAAATTTACATAAAACTGCATTTAAATATTATTTAGTCTTTGAAAGTTAATTTTTCCGATGGTTAACTCATTCATCTTTCTTAGCTCTTACGCCATGCTCAGTATCATCATTCCCTTCACACCCATCCCCACTTTCATCCTCCCGCCAACTCTCCTCCCCACTTCCATCATCATCATCACTGTCACCAATCTTCGGAAACCGAAACGCGCAAAACTGGATGAACCTCAGCAACTGGAATCGCACAGCTCGAAGGATAGCTCCAGGGGTGATCCGCTCACATAGGTGAAAGGTCAGCCGTTCCAGTCCCCGCCACTCACTCAGAGACCGGCCCACCACCTCCCCATTCGGACGTATCCCAGTCAGTCCAAAATCCGTTAGACAAAATGAGCTATGCGTCAAGCTCAAAGATGTTATCTTGGGGCAAGTTGCCATCAGTGTCTGGAAGCCTTCATCCGTCACTGCATCAGTACACCAAACAAGGCAGAGCTCCCTCAGGTTTTCGAACCGGGCCAACCTCACTCCAATGTTGTCGAACTTGGACAAATCCTCTTAAAAGTCGTCCGCCTGAATCGATATTTTTCGTATGGATGGGGGAAGCGCCTTCAAAATCTTTTCGCCGAAACCAAATTTCTGCTTCGAAATTTCGATGGGAAAAGGAGAAGTCGCTGAGCCCAGCCATCCCCTCCAAGCAGGACCACTGCACCAGCAGCACATCTCTCTCAGTTCCGTTTGGAACTGTGAAATGCTTCCCAGTCAAATGGAACTTTTTGAGATCGTTGAGCTTGTCATGTGCAATCAGTCCCATGAGGATGTCCAGTTGAAGACTACCCTTCAGTGAAATGTCCCGTTCCTCCAAGCCGGACAGACGGTTGAGGAAGCGCTTGAGGGATTTGTTAAGCTGCTGCGATTCCGATTCCGCTCTTCCATCCGCCGTGATTTTGTATCGTTTCAGCTCCAAACACTCCAGCGTCCCAGCATTGGCTTTTATCAGTGCCCCAATATTTTGAATATGGAAGTTGTTCCGGATGGAGATGGGCTTGGAGGTGGCCATTCGCAACAGCGTTTCCCGAGGGAGAGCCAACCCCCTTTTCATATTTTCCAAGGCATGGAATACAGCCAACTTTGTCTTCTTTGGGCTCAGAATTTCAAGGCCATGAAGACCGGCGACTACTGTTTGGATTGCCTTTTTGGAGGAATCCCGCCCAGTATGACATCATCAATGGCCAGCCACCTACACTTTTTGGCTTTCGTGAGAACGGCCTCCAAACATTTCAAATTCTGCCAGGTAGGTAAACTTCCGACCCAAACGTATAACTGGAGGGACTTCACCTCCTCGAAGACCTCCCCCAATGCTCCATTCATCCCTTCCAGAATAGCGGGGGTAAACTCCAGCGACACATGGCTCCAAGCGAAGCTATCCCCCACTAGCAAGTTATCATTCTCGAGAAGGTGCCTGGATATGTGGATTTGGAAGTGGTCGTTAAACTGATCAGACTTCCGGACGGCGGCTAGGGCATCCTTGGAGACCAAGCTGAGGAGCTTTAAGCATTTGTAGTCTTAAATTGAGTAATTGCATCAACCTAATAATACACTGATAATAATAATCATCATCGAATGACACATCCATTTTGATCTTGATTACATTTACACTTACACTCCGCTTGGGAAAGAAACAAAGCTTCTCATTTCACCCCAATAAGGATTTTAAAAGGTGTGCATGCGAGTCATAATATTGTGATTCATATGTACTCGAAGAAAGCATTCGAGACTTCATGTCATTTCCGGTAAAAGACTTCCAATAATGCCTTCTGCCAATTACTAACTTACTTTAAAATGACGATCCACATCTGCTGCACACAAGTTCTGTCGTGACGAAGACTGGAGGGCGAAGGACCCCAATAAAACTGCTCCAATTTTCTTAAATGTTCCCAGTCCAGCAATCTAGTCGTACGTAACTAACTACCTACTCACTAAAACACTTTGCATGTCTGTTCGAAATTATTTTTTGACTTTGACTGACCTTGGGATTAAAGGTTAAGATTGGTGTTGACATTCATGTTTAATTAAGTATTTCATGAAAAAATGTATCCAGTTTTGAGAATTTAGTACGAGCAGATGAGACAACTAGCTTGGTTGAGGTTTGACTGGATTGGCTATGCCATAGCTGTGGTGAAGTCGGGAATAGCTGAGGAATTAGGTTTTCAAACAAGACAATGATGGTTAAAAAGGAAAGTCGTTAAAGTGTACATTTCAATAAGACTGTAGTGAAATTAACAAAAATTTTATTATGGGCAAATTAAACATTTTTACAACACAACAATTCTTCTTCTTGCTTTAAAAATAAAATAGAGCTGCTTTCATTAAACAAAATTTGCCTTCAAAATAAAATTATATCAATTCAATCAAGTTAGCCAGATAAGATAATCAATCTTCTTCACAAAAAATATATTACAATAAAAAAATAATTTAAACCCAATGGTTTTGAGAGAATAGTTTCCAACAATACTTTCTATTTTACAACAATGAAATCACTACAACAACATTCATATCCGCAGTATAAATGCAAAATATTTGTACAAAACAGGAAAAAAGTCCTTTCCCTTTTGATCATCCTTGAGGGAAAGTAGACCAAGTGATAAGGCAAAGGCCAACGACATCCACCTGAAAATCAAATAGTGAAAAACTTAAATGATGACAATCTGACCTACGACGTTATTTAGCCGCATCTTTAGAATGGAAAGCATGCCAATTCAAACGGAAGTGGAAAATTGAGTAATAAAATCAGGCAATTCCTCACCTTGACAAACTATTAGAATTGGGAGATTGTGAGATAATTAGGTAGAATGTTCTTCTAAAAGGGTAGCATGTTGGGTTTTTTCGTGTCTTCGGCGACTGCTTCCATCTGAAAATGGCCTTTGGCAAAAGCGGCATTTGAACGGCATTTCTAAGCTGTGAACCCGTGAATGAGTTCGTAGGTGAGATTTTTGTGAGAATGTCTTTCCACAAATGGGACAGGAATAAGGTTTATCCCCAGAATGGACTCGTTCATGACGCTTCAAATCACCCTTCCAATCAAATCCTTTGTCGCAACTCTGGCACTTGAAACTTTTTTCCCCTAAATGACTTTGAAGATGTTGTAACTTGTCTCGATTTGTGAAAAATAGTTGAGGGCATAAATCACACTGAAAGCTTCTTGTTCGGGCTAAGGAATGGGTCTTTAAGTGGACATTAAGTGAAGCTTTCTGTGTGAATGCGGATGGACAACGGTTGCAAAAGAAGGGAGCCTCTTTATTGTGAGAACGAAGGTGATCGTCAAGCTTTTGTTGGGAGGCTAGTCGCTTGTTACAAAAGACGCAGGTGTAGTTCCAATCCTTTCCCTTTCCATGAACTGTTTTAATGTGCACTGTTAGCTGGGCTTTTTGTGTATAATTCACGGAACATGTCGGACATTTGAATAGCTCACGATCCTCACTGTGCAACTGAATGTGGCGTTGATAATGGCTCTTTTGTGTAAAACTCTTTTTACAGACTTGGCACTCAAAGTCTCTGACTCCATCGTGGATTTTCTGGTGTTGATTCAAATTGATTTTGCGACTGAATGATTTGTTGCATTGACTGCACTGGAGAGGATTGGACTTGGCCTTTTTCTCCATTTTCGCAAGAGGAGAAAGTGAGTTTGAAATTTAGAAGAAACGATATGACTTTTACAATTCGTTGATTTTGGTCATACACTTCAAACAGTTAAATGTTTGGGAGCACTTTTAAAAATTTAAACAATGCCGATAATTTGATTGTTAAATTTGGAAGGTAAACTTGTTTTGAACTGGTTGGAGATGTGAAGCGAATTTTGAAAGCAGAACAGGAAAGTGTTGTACAGCGAAAGTGAGAAGCGTTCAGTCCAGTTTGAAGCTGAAAACAAACAAAACCCGTATCTGCTGTATTGTATTGTAGAACCACCATACCATCCAAAACAGTTTCTGATTGTAAACCTATAAATCGAACGGACCAGACCTTACAAGGGCCAGGTAGAACAAACAACCATAGTCATCCTTCTTGTGTCTTGTCATTTTTACCCAAGCGAAAATCATTTAAAAAATCCCCGCCATCCCATCTCCATCTATTTTAGTCCATTGTCAACAACAAAAAAAAAACAACTTTGTAAGATATATACGGTAGGGGAGTGACTGGAACAAAGAAGAGAATGAGCCAGGTGGACGAATAGCATTATCAGTTTGCTTTTCTATTTCTTACAATCTGACAATGAGCCTAACCTGAAATAATTCACGCTGATCCTCTCCTGTCCTAGTCCTGTCCCGTCCATTTCTCCATATTCTTGCCATCCTTGTGAAGTGTAATGCCTCTCCAAAGTATTTCAATTCATTCCGAAGTAAAAATCCGTCCCGTCCACATTTACGCTTATCGTCTCATTACAAACTTGAGAGAAGAGCTCGTCCGCATCCTTAGTCGGTTATACATTGCTGTGAAGCTTTCTCTATTTCATTGACAAGTTTAGCATCCGCTTCTGAATTGTCATTTACACTTTAATCACTTTCCCATCCATTGTAATGTCTCGTCACATTATTAGCTTAAATAGCTTTATGTTGCAAAGGATTTATGGAGCTTCAAAAGGATTTGCACTAAATGGTACTTCTACTCTTCTTCGCTCATTTTCAAATGTAAAAAACATGAAAGCCAGCTTTTCCATCCGAAAAGTGATACCGGTGCGTGGCATAGCCATTGATTCTCAATCAAAACCCTTCACTTTGGGATCGTAAACTTTTTTAACGACCTATTGTCCAAATTAGCAGTGCAGGGGTATATGAGATGGCAGGCCCATGAAACAAATTTTGAAAACAAACATGATTAGAACTCTCCATTTTATTGTTCCTGCGTATCGTAAAAATAATGAATAAATTATTGTCTCCGTCATAGTTTAATTTTTATTTGAGATTTGTCTTCAGCTCTTTTCGCAAATCGCCTCTTTGTCACTCTGAGCACAGTCCTCCGTCTTGAATTGGATGTCGCCCTCTTTGAAGTACAGAACTCGACAGGAAGTCCCATCCTGGCCATCCACCCAAAGTCCTCGCATGAATAATTATGATATGATGTAATCTGATGAATGGAGGTGTTGACAGGATTAATAAATATAACTTTAACTAACAACGTAATAAGTGTTACCTAATGTGGGGTCAATTTTGCTGGAAAGCTTCTTGAAAAATTAAGCCTCCTTTTCCGTTTTGATGGTGGTTATAGCTTATCGTGAGATTCTTTGCAGCCGTCGGATGCCTCCGCCCAGTTCTATTAAGATTATTTTTTAAATTAAAAAATCAATTAAAATTATCGAAATCGATTTAGGTATCTGATTTAAAAAATTAAATTAATTTATACGTCAAAGAAAGGATCTTCCAGGTAGTATTTTTTCGATACCACCCTCCCTAAATCCGTAATAATGAGAGATGGATCGGCAGTTTAAATAGAATAGTAACAAAAATCCCAAACATTTAAAAATGATAAAATTTATTAATGATAATCAAGCTGAAATGCTTTTTTTACTAACCTGGATGAAGCAATGTCCACCAAGCATGGCCCAAATGTCACAATACAATCTTGACGTTTATCATCTTGGTTGGTCAGCTCCTGTCAAAATACTTTTGCCTTGTCTTGATTGTGATAGCTTGAGCTCGACTAAAAGCTTTAAATAATCCATGGCAAAATAGATCGCTACTCATAATAATATGTAATCTCCTGTTTTGATCAAGATCATGCAAATGTTTACACGAAGGACATTCACCGGAAATAATTTAAATGGGCATTTATGTATTGATGCGTCCCGATATATGCTAAAGGATTTTACGCTAGAATTAAAGCAAAGTAATTAATTAATTAAAGAAAATCCATCCCATGTCCTTGAGAAATGGGTACGTGGACGAACTAGCATAAATTCGGAGTCGAACTAAACAGGAAGTTATGTAACTAACTGCTACAGCTCTGTCAATTTAATTTGTTTCTGGAATTACCAATCAAGCTTTTCTTAATTTCACTGGGAAGCCATTGCCTAAACCAAGAACATAATCTGTAGATAACCAGCCAGCCATTATCATATATACCAATTTAATTTTAAAACTTTCATATGTAACTTTGAACAAAATGGAAAGAAAAAATTGCTTGATCGATGTAAAGCTGTGTACGAGTATTTTGGATTCTTGAAAGCCATTCATAATATTTTTGCTCACTCTTGTCTTCTAAACGGATTGTGAACTGAAACGAAGGGGTGGGGATAATTTTTAAGATGATGCCCCTTCCTTCAATCCGTGACTTATCGAGGGACGGAAATGGATCGAGTCTCATCCTTGCAGCTACTCGACTTCTAAAATTTGTGATTAAAAAATAATTGTCTAACGTATTCCAATTCTAAGATATGAATACAGTTTTAGCAATTTATTTCAAATATATTACAATTAACACTTTTTTAAAAACCTTATTGCTTTTAGATAACAGTTTTCAACAATATTTCCCATTTTGTTATATTGAAATCATTAAAATAGTTTTTTTTATAACGTTAAATTTATAAAATTACAACAGGCATATGTTTGCCAAAAAAAACAGAAGAGAAAGTTAAAAATTAGTAATATGAAAACAGGCAAAATAATTGTACAGAACATTAAACAGGTCTTTGCCCTATCCTGATTTTTAACACAGTTTGATTGGTTTTTTTTATCGTTAATTCTTTGATCTCAGTCCTTGTCCATCGGTGGAATGTATTCAGACGAGAAGCAGAATGTGGAGAAAACTGTAGATTGTCCGTGGGAGAAAGAAGCAGCTATTGGTTCACTAATCGTCAGAGGGCAAAGCTGGAAGATGTGGCACCTGACAGAGTGAAGGCAAAAGTAGCAGTTAAAAAAGCTCGCTAAATATCTCAGCATGAGGGAAAGGGAGAATGAAATATTAAAATAAACCTTGCTCAGAGTTTTTTAATTGAATTGAATGCTAAAAAATCTTCGGTGCAGTAATATGCTGGGTTAGTTCCTCTCTTTTTAATAATGACTTCCAACGGAAAATCACATTTGGCAAAACTGGCATTTATCAGGGCAACCCGCTGGTATGACGACGTAAATGGTGAACAAGTTGGTTCTTCCAGGGAAAAGCCTTTCCACAAATGGCACAGGTATAAGGTTTTTCCCCAGAATGTACTCGTTCATGACTTTTCAACTGTGTCCTTGTCCGGAAGGCCACGCCACAATTCTGGCATTTAAAAGCCTTCTCACCTAAATGACTTGCCAGATGCTCCAACTTGTGTGCATTTCGGAAGAAAGATTTGGGGCAGAGATCGCACTGGAATCTTTTGGTTCGAGACGAAAGATGTGTATCCAGATGCCTTTTAAGGTTCGCTATATGTGCAGCTACGTATGGACAGACATGGCAGAAGTAAGGTTTCTCTTTCGTGTGGCTTCGGATGTGAATCTCCAGGTTCCCTTTGCTCCCTAATCGCTTGTTACAGAAGACGCAGCTTAGCTTCCAATCGTGGCCTTTCCCGTGAACTGATTTGATGTGCTGGGCAAGGTTGGATTTGTGAGTACATTTAACGCAACATTGCGAACATTTGAATTTTTCTCGATTTTCATTGTGCACTAGAATGTGTTGTTGATAACTGTGTTTCCGAATAAAACACTTCTTACAGACTTGGCACTCAAACTCTTTTACTCCAGCATGGTTTTTCTGGTGTCGATTCAGCTTACTTTTGGAAGCGAATGATTTGTTGCATTTCTTACACTGGTGAGGATAGTTTTTTGATTTTGACTCCATCGTTCCAGAGTTTGAGCGCTGAGGAGAAGGCAAATTTTAACTTGAACAATTTGCGAATTACCAAACACTTGTACTAGTCATCGGCTACACACTTGAAATGCACGTATTTGTTTTTGTTTAATTTTTATGATACTTTAAAATCACTTTGGCAAGATAATAATTTATAACAAACTTTTAAAGCAAAACAAAAATTTAATCAAGGGAAAAAGGCTGATTTGAGTTTGGGAGCGTCGGTTTGTCTTCCACCAAAGTTCTTCCGTTGAAATAAAATATCATCCCTTCTCTTACTTATCAAGTCAAACAAAAGCTGATGAGGCTGTCAATTGAATTGACTACTTTCCCCTTATTTAAGCCTATTGAATATCGACGCTCAAATACAAGAAACAATCAAGTCGCATCAGCCTTCCTAAACCATCACATCATCACAAATCACAATCCACAGCCATTCCATGCTTACCTATCCATGCATAACCTGAAACATTTTTTAGCCTATCCCTATCCCTTCACGTGTCTCTTTTTACGTCTTTTGCCATTCTGCTGAAGTGGCTGGCTGAAAGGGACTTAAGTCATTCCAAATTAACAATTCACCAAGGTAATCAATCCGAAGTTTATTTTACTTTTTCTTTGTTAAAATTTGGTTGGCGAGCTGACGTGGTTGTCGTGTCTAATTGTCATTTTTTGACTACGTGGTAGACAATAGACAAGTCAAGTCAAGTTATTATGAATTTTATTTATTTTTATTGTGGTGTCGATGCTGATGGTCAAACTACGAAAGGTTGAAATATCTAGCCTCCGGCTTTAAAATCATGAAAGCCGTTAAAGGACCTCCATCCTGGATTTCACATTGAAAGGTTTTCGTTTTCTTTTGGAAAGCTGAGCAGCATGAGAAGGACCCACTAATGTAAATCAACCTATTAGTAGGAGCCCAGCTAAAGGTGTATAAATGGTCGGGTGTTTGCATTTTTGCCGGAGGGACACACGACACACGCCACACTAAAAGTTCGCTCAATCTTTCTATTTTTATAGGGAAGCGTTAGGTTTTAGGAAGGAAGGGTATCTGGGGATACCTTCAGCGTATAAAATAGGACCGCACGGGATGATATGATGGTGATAGAACCTTCATAATGTGCTTTCGGAGAATATCATCTCAACCAAATCAGTTTTCCAAAGTTTACAATATTTTTTATTATTTGTTTGTTTCAAACCAACTTCAAAACAGCGAGCGACGAACTCAAGGGAACTTCCTCAGCTTGGCAATGACAGGCTGAAAAAAGGCCCTGATCTCCTTATCCACCGGCTTGTTGATAAGGGCCAGGCACTCCTCACACTGCGCCAACTGCTCGCACCTCCCATACAGCTCGCACATGTAGTAGTCCGCCGTCGTCGTTCCAGCTCACCCCTTGAAGACCACGAAGGCCTTGCAGAGGAGCCGGTCCTCGATGGAGTATCCGTGGGAGTTGGAGTCCCACGTGAACTTGGCCCTCCGCTGCCTAATCGCCTCCTCCATATAGTCCCCGTTGAGCCTTGTGAGCTCCTACATCTCCCTCCTCATCGCGTTCCTCATGTCCGGTCTCATTTGAATGACCAACCTGGCCACGGCCAGGTAGACGGACGAGAAAGCCACGAGATATGGGCTGGAGACGAGCTTGCTTTGACTGAGGGAGTAGTGTCTGTCCTCAAACAGCCGCTTGACCTCCTGACAACTGTGGAGGGCCAGCCCCAAGTCGCTTATCCGGTGGTCCTCCGGTGTCCCCTTGGAAAGGTGACTGGTGAGCCGGCTGTTGATGACATGCACCTTGGCGGAGATCTGGCTGGCCGAGTTCCTCGCGAAGGACTCATCAATCTGCGCGTCCATCGGGGCTTTAGTGGAGCTCTCCGAGTTGAACAATGAGCCGCCGATGAACTTGAGCCCACTATAGAAGAGATCCAGGCCGGGGATGGCCAAGGAGAAGCCGGAAAGGACGAGGGAGGCTATCCCATCCATGGTCTCCAAAATGTCGGCGGACGCGGAGGAGACCTCATTGGAGTGGATGTTTTTGCTGAACAGGTGCTTCACATGGCAACGGTTCTCGTATGGCTCCCGCTTGCAGGAGCTCACCAACTTGGTCACATCCTCAAAGTGGAGCAGGTTGAGGTAGCCGTAATGACTAGTCCCGGGCTTGACTTCCAGGGAGACGCCGGAGCAACCCGCGTGGCTATAGAGGCGGACGCAGGTGCCATGGCTGTTGGCTCCGGAGACGCGGGAGAACTCTCTGGTGAGGTAGGTGGAGTTCCTCTTGGCCCCCGTCCACCAGTCGTTGAGCGTGATGCACTCTTCCCCCCGGAAGGTGAGGCATTTGGCCCAGCCCCCAAAGTTCCGGTGCTGGTAGAGGGTGACGCAGCCCGATTTCCCGGAGCAGTCACTCCCGCTGCATTTCTCGTACCTGGTGTCGGCTTATCAACGGACAAGATAAACAATGATAAGATAAGGTTTAGGATAAAGATCTATCATCAAGTTAACTAATTTTTAACGTACAACTGAGCCGTGGAGGCTCCCTGTTGCAGGAGCTGACGGACTGGCTGTATTTCCCTCCAGTGGCCTTGAACTGGCTCCATGATCCTTGATAAGCCCCGCCCGGCTTCACATCAACGGAGGGACCTTCACACTCTCCAAAATCGTAGAGTCGGACGCAGCCCCCGCGGCCGTCCACCGAGGAGAGGGAGAACTGGTTGAGGCCGATTCACTCGTACTTCCGGAAGGTGAAGCAGCGGGACAGCTCCCCGAAGCTCCGGGATGAGGTGATGGTCGCGCAGCCCGCCTTCCCGGAACAGTCCCGGTTGCTGCATTTCACATCCTTGTGGTTGCTAGCCGCATTTGCCACGAAGGGACCAATAATAAAAATAATGATAATAAGGGGGAGGAGAAAAATTGGCGTCCTCCAGCTCCACTGGAACATGTTGGCCTTCAAAACTGATTAGACAGGGGCAGCGGCTGAGAAACTTCTCTTGGAAGAATATGGATTGATAGTGGCAGAGGAAAGGGACTGTTGATGGAGTTGATTATCTTTACCGGAAAGGAAACCCACTGCATCCTCTTCATTTTTTTAAAGGAAGTGGGGGAATGGAGAGGCTGGAATTTAAATTTGATTGAATTTGATGCTTTACTAAATATAGTGCTCAATATGCTTTATGATGGCATTTGACTTGAAGGTTAAGTTATTCTTATTATAACAAAACGTCCATTCCAAAAATTCCGGGTAATGATGATAACCACAAACCTCAAAAGAGGACATTCCAAGAAGTTGTTGAGATGGGACATGTTTGATGTGCTACATAAATCATTACATATAATTCAACATTTTTTAATTGCTAAACAAGTTCCCGAAACTTTCTTCATCCTCTGTCAATCAGTTTTGCTTTTTGTGGGAAGTGGGGCAACTTGAGATTCCTTCTAATCTTGAATCTGGTTGAGTGCTCTCATGTAAATCTAACCCAAGAATATGTAAGTGAAAGTTGCAAGTGGACATTTGGGACGTTTATTTTGGGTCTTGATTTTGACTTGGGAGTTAATTAATTATTTAATGAATGTAATTAGTATTAGTGCAGATCATCATAATAGCCGAAGAAAATGATATGAGTCACAAATTTGTCAGTTTAATGATTTTATTGTTTTATTGCTATCGTCAAATTACTCAGGCCTTTGATTATTATTTTTTGTAATTATTTTATTATATGTAACAAATAATGGATGATGGAATTAGTTACATGATGTAAAATAATATGTACTTTACAAACTAGCTTTCTAGTAAATAAAATAAAAAGTGTCGAGTTGACAGGACACAAAAAAAAACACCGGACGCAATTTTCTTTTTTTTTTCCCTTTTTCCAGATCCCTCCTCCGGTGAAAGTGAAACGGAATCAACAACTAAAATTTAACTAACTAAACTAAAATCTTCATCAAGTTATTATTCATTAATAGTGACATTCATTAACATAAATCATTATGATGGATTGATTGTCCCCATTGGAAATGAAATGAGAAATGGGTTGATGTACTGTAATATTCCTCCTTCATTTCTTCATGGATTGGGATTGTCTTCAGCCGTCCACATGTTGATGATGACCTTCCGTTGTTTGCACAAATTCCATTGGCTCATGTTTGATTTGAATCAAACCATTGTTGGTCGCTTCCCTATTTACAGAAAAGAATTAGATTTTTTTTTAACTTAAACTGTAAATCCTCCTAATTTAATAAAGCTCAATTATGTCTATGAACAATTAGTTAGTCTACAAAATGGTTCCGACGATGGCTTACCCAGAAGCTGTCTCTTCTTCATTTGTTGCTGGGTTGTTGCTAGCCAGGTGCTCCCAGCTCTTCCTGGCCAGCCGCAGTTGGGCCTGGTGAGCCTGGCTCATATGTCTCTTGAGGAGGGAGGCGTAGACAAATCCCTTGCCGCAGCCCCTCCTCCTGCACCACAGCAACTCCTTCCCGCTAAAGTAGCGGAGATGATCGTAGAGATTGGCGACCGTCTTATATCTCAGTCCACAGACGCAGAAGAGTGGCCTCTTGGGATCCCTCTCATGTCGCTTCCCACCGCCCGGTTTCACTTTCCCTTGATTAACTGCGGAGCCGGAATGGGATCCGGAGGCGGGGCTGGAGGGAATTGGCGAGCCATCCCTTGAACATAGATATCAAAATAGAAAATATATAAAAATTGTCTCCCCTTCCATGAAATATGGAAGGACATTTGTTTGCTAACCGATTTGGGATGGACTCGGCGGATTTTGAAATCAACTCTTGCAACTCCCCCTCCATCGACTCCTGATGGCCGATGATGTGTTCGGAAAGGCTGGCTCTGGTGGGAAACTCCTTGCCGCAAAGACAGGGATATGGATGCTTCCTCCCAGGTCGATGAGCCTTCTGATGGATAACCACCAGATTCTCAGCAACTTGCTCCCGCTCCCCACGACGACCGACGGTGAGATCCTCCACCGTGAAGATGGGACCAGTCCTGGGAGGCGGGGCCACGGAAACGCTGGAGCTTTCACCGAGATTTTGAGTTCCTTCGGAGGATGATGATGATGATGACGATGACGGGATGGAGGTCTCTTGAACTGGCGGCGGCGGCGGCGGCGATGGAGAAGGCTGCTCCTCCCCCTTTCCATTCCTTTGTGCCAGCTCCCCCTCCAACACAGTGATTTTGAGGCTAAGCTGGACAATTTCCTCCGTGAGCTTCTCAACAGTGTGGGTGAAAGCCTGGGCGAGCTGCTCCCTCCAGCTTTTCTCTGCCTTCAACTGTTCCTCCAAACGGGATAGTTCCTGGGTGTGAGTGTCCAGGAGCGGGAGTTGTTCCAGGGCGGTGTCACTCTTCTCCTCCACCTTCTTGAGCTGGAGCCGCTGAGATCGGAAGGACTGCTGGAACTGTTCCTTCAACCGCTTCCGAAGAAACTCCAACATTGCCACAGTCACTGGAGCGTTATTATTGCTGCTGCTGCTACTTGAAGAATTGCTGTTGTCAGAGCGTGTACCACCTCCAGCCCCGTCCCCATCCCCCACCGATGAAGAAGCCAACATATCATCATGGTTATCAGTGTTGTTGGAAGCAGCTTCCCCCTCCCAAGTTTGCTATTCCTCCTTAAAGTCACTCGTCTTCAATTCAGTCTCCCTCCACTTATTCACTCCAGGTAGAAAAAAATTCTTTGAAATATTTTATTTTATATAAAAAAATGCGTTCACAGTAGTTAAATAATCAAATAATCAGCAAGAGTAAATTAATTTTTTAAATTAAGTGACCAACTAAATCCAATCCAACTCAACAACTCCCTAACGCTCCTCCAAGCAGAGTGCATTTCCGCGTCCTCTCTATTGATAGGGTAGTCAGAGCATCATCATCATCATCATCAGTCATTCAGAGTCATCAGCCAAATGTCAAATCTGTGGCTTCTCTTCTCTTCAACTTTTTTACCACTGGTTTAAATGACGGAAGAGGCTTTAGCCCCAGTTACGGATCATGACACAAGTTGGCTTGTTGAAGCAGCGTTTCCAAAAGTAGCAGTCGCTGGGTGTAGATGTAGATGGTAGATCTTTTGGCTGAGAGCGTCTACCTGAGGAGAGTTACGGACGAGAGCGGAGGGACTCGGAAGTATTCGGAAGTCAAGCAACCGGTGGCTCTTCTCCTTCTTCTTCTGGGACGCTTTTTTTTTGCATTGACTAGCTGGGAATTGAATTGAGACGGAGCGATAAGTGATGATGATGATGATAAGTATAGTTATGGCTATGCTATCTTCTCATGTTACAGTGAAAAGAGGAAAAGAAAAAATTATGAAATGGGTGGACGAAGACGCTTTGGCTCAGGTGCATGATCAATGATATGAAATGATGGAAAGGGTAGTCGTGGTTGGAATGTTTTTATGCAAGTTGAAGTTAAGTTGACTGATTGATGCTGTGATTTGATAAATGATGAATGAAGATGGAACCTTTGTCGGGGCAACGTTGGGAGTTAACAGTTAACACAAACTATTCATATAAAAAAAAAACAGTTCTGTTTTATCTACCTTTTCAATTCCTCCCCAAGTGTGAAACTTTGCATTGATCATTCAGAAGCCATTTCCGTCGGATGGAGGCCACCAAAGTTGATGATTGCTTCGTTTCCACGGATACTAAATCAGTAAAAGAAATATTAATGGATACACCCCCCCCACTTCCAGCCATCCAATGAGCTGAAGTTAGCGCACCCTGGTTTTTATTCCTAATTGCGATTGCAAATGGACATACCTTTTGGAACCTCCCTCTTCCAAATCCAGACGGACGTTGTAAACCCCGTCCAGCCTTTCCCATTTTGGGACATTGTTGAGGAGCCAAAGCTGGAAGGATTTGGAAAAAGGTCCTCCACCCAAGCCAATGTTTCCAGTAGCCATGTCACTGCCTACCACATCCCGATGCATAAATTTGGTCAAAGAATGGTGGTGAGTCAAGGAGGGTTTGAATAGGTACACCGTGGAATCCACCCCCTTCCCATCATCCCCCGACGACACCGCAAATTCCTTGTACTTGTCAAAAATCTCGTCACAGTTTCTCACGATCTAAAAAGTTCAAAATGCAGAAATTGCAAGATTGAGCCAGCCCATCACACGACCTCATTCATAATGGGGCACGTTGAGACAAACCGTCCACAAATACTTACGATTGTATTCGGGGACAGCTACGCACACTTGTTGAATAGCACGGGAGAGAAAGCTTTTGCTTTCGCATAGTCCTCCAGATGCCATCCATTGGGGTTGTCTTGCTCAAGAGGGATGACGACCAGATCAAATGCCTTTGTCAACTTCTCCCTGTATTTGTTGCAAAACAACATTTAAAAAATTAGTACATTGAAAACAGAGGTTTCTGCAAATATTTGTAATGCCAACAAAATTAGAGCCATGAAAAGGACTGGCACTTTTTGCTTACCTTAGCTGTTCGGCGACAGCAAATGAGAATGTGAATCGAATAACACTGTGGCTAAAAAATCGCCTAAAATAGCGAACATTCTAGTGCTATTTTTTGGCTATAATTCGGCTAAAAAGTGTCGCTACGCGAGAAACCGCTTTTAGCCACAGGATTTTTCGTTGCACATTCTCAAATCTTGTCACAACCACCAGCTTCTTCCCAGTAAACAGCCGACGCAGGGAGCCAGCCAAGACTAGCGCCTTGTCCACGTTCTTATCCTTCACTGCGGAAGTCACTCACGCACCCATCCCTAACACAGCTGTAAAATGACATGAAATAGAAATAAAAAGTTGTCCTTCTGTAAAAACTGCTGTAGTAGTTAGTTAGTTAGTTAGTTAGTTAGTTAGTTAGTAGTCCTTACTCATGTTGACTGATCCTGCAGATGCGACCCAAAGTCACGTTGACAAAACAAAATGTTTTTGCTTTAGAGATGCTTCCCCAAAACCACAACACGATTGATTGTAACAAAGGAAAGTCAAAACAGAAGAGAATATTTGGGGAAAAAAATGGACTTTGGAAAAAAAAACATCGATAGAGCTTTTGGGAAGGAGCAGTTATAAAACTGTACGGAAATCATATTTGACGCGATCTATTTATACAGGCTTGGTTTGCTTCCTGAATTCCAATGTCACTTCTGGATAATCCGCATAACGCAACCTTTTAAGTAAATTGCAATCCATGTTTAACAAAAATTGCATTGGCATTGGCATCTGCATTCCAAATTCCCAACAACAAACAATAATGTTTACTTGCATCTTTGACCGAAAACCGGTTGATGGGGAATTATTAAGTCCAGCGTCAGCGCAGCGTAAACATGTTATGTTAAGATGGTTAAATTGTCTTTAAATTGATTAGGTTAGGTTAAATAGGTTGGGTTACATTTAAAAAGTCACTTAAAATAACGGTTAGAACCACCCCCAAAGGAAACTTTCGAAAATTAATCAGTTTTTTTGGTCCTCAAAATCACGGTCCTCAAGTCCTCAGTCTTCAAAATACCCTGGCCCCCAGCTTAAAATTCGCTGCGGAAGTTAGCGCCATGTACACCCACGGCCACCCGGTGAATGGGGAGTGCACGGTTGAGCTAACAATAAGCAGAGTTCAGCCCCATTATCATTATCACCAGTTTTACAGAAATGGTCATCGGAGGCCAAGGAATAAAATCACAAAAACATCCAGGTTGGAAGAGGGGAAAGGCTTAGCAAAAATGGAGTTCCGTGTAGGGTCCGAATTTGGAGTCACTCAAGATGAACTGTACAGCTGGGGCAAGAGCTTTGAAATTTTTGCATCATGCACAGATTTTGCCTCCGGAAACGTTCGGAATGCCACTGGAAGGATAACTATGTACGAGTTTCCCTTCAAATTCGAGATTGTCGAAAAACCGAAGAAAACATTTCCCGGATTTCCGGTGGACCTTACAATCAAGGTTTCGAGCCAGGATGATGTCCCTGTGCCGGGGGATGGAAGCAACCAGGTTGAGATTAACATAATACGGCCCGTAAATGTGACTCTAAAGCCGGTCCCTTACAATGGTCTAGTCCATGTGACCTTCTTCGCAGGACAATATCGACACGGTTACTACAACATTGACGTTACGTATAAGGGCAGGAAAGATACTATTTTCCTCCCGATAAGCAACATGATTATGGAATCGGAAGGTTACATCCAATCCAAGCTGATTACAAAATCCCCCGTTGAAGGTTAGCTGGTTGAAGTCAATGTGAAAAGGAGTCAGGAGTATGAGGCTCTCAACCTGGTTTTGATAAGCCGAGGGGCCATCACCCATTCCGAGAGGATTCTTGCCGACGGTGATGATGTCAAGGAACAAGTTATACAAGTCAGGCTGCCCCCAAGATCATCGCCAAAGGTCAATGTTTTATTATTGTTAAACTACAAATCAATTGTTGAAAATTAAATTTAAAAAAAAAATAATAAATTTTTGTTCCTGAGCTGATGATAACGCAGACTGTGACTGCGACTACCATGACACTTTTCCCGAGAGTGCTGCAATGTGGGCGGAGGAGACTTTGGGGGATACTGACTGAGACGAGACTAGTACTCAGCCAGCTTGGCACAATCAATCGTCGATTTTAAAAGATTTAATTAATTGCCACTAATTTTATTGAACAAACATAACTTGGTTTAGAAAATTCATTATATGTCTTTAGTATTTTGTTAACAACTTTTATGTATTTATTTTAAGCTAAAAATTAATTATTACTGTGAATTTGAATACCACAAAAACAAATTGATTTTGCATGCGCTCATTGTCATTAGTGATAATTAATTACGGGATAGTTTGAATAAATATTTTCGAATTTGATTTTGCTTGGCCAACTGCGTATGGAAAAGGGGACTTGAGGATTGTTCACTCCAAAATCGAATTGTCACAGCTACAGGCTTGGACTCCTTCCTTGGAGGAAATAGGGCAGAAAATTAATTATTTCACCGGGGGAAGTTCCAAAGCCTTCTTCAAAATATCCGTTGACTCCAGTTGTGCTCACACACAACAGCCAATAAATTTCATGAAAGAGTCATTATGCTCCTCCTGAATTTATAAAATATTTCTCAAGGACAATTATCTATCTGAATCAATTTAATTACTTTTGGATATTGTCGTGGCAAATCTTTTCATGCTCCGGATAGGATTTTCCACCAATTTTCTTTCCACAGCCGTGCTTCCTAAAGGGGCAATCGATTCCCAATTTGATGAGTTGCTCAGCAGGCGGTTGTTTCGCATGGGATGATCCTCAAGTTTCACATCTCATTTACCACCAACCAATTGCTAATTTACTAATTATTTAAATCAATCTTCTTCACTGCTACTACTGCCCCCGGTTGTGTGCAGATCCGGCGTCGTCCCTTGGACACAGCAGGTCGCTTATTAATTACTTCCGGCCGATGCCGTATCCTCCTCCTCCTCACTACTGCTGTCAAAGACCAGTGCCCGTCGTCGTTTGGGCTTGGATTTGGATTGAGGAGGAGTGCTCTTCTCGGAAGCTCCAATCCAATCTCGCTTACCCCATGACGGGTATTATACCTTCTCCGGGTCCCCCCACCCCCACTGGGTGATGATGACTCCTATTCTGCCAAGTCAATCCCTGCTTGGATCATGGTCAGCGTCAATCCCCAGCATTTGCATAGCTGTCGCACACCAACTCACTCGTCATCGCTGTCGGTGTCCGTCCAGCGAAATGAGTACTGGACACTGGATAAAAAAAAGCAACAAAATTTACAGAAAATATTCGTGATTTTCTATCAATTATCCAAACTTGACCGGCTCATCGTGAGTTTTTCGCTCATTTCTTACCTTTTGTCGTTCAAAAAGGAGTCCTCTGATTGGGAATTGCCAAACCATGGCCGGTTTCAGTTTCGGCAACCTTGCTGATGGATAACGACCTTGACTTTGACTCGAGGAGGGAACTTGATTTGGAGACTTTGTTGAACCTGGAGTTCCTGCCGCTTCTTCTTGATGATTCCACTCCAGCCTCTTCATCAAACGTTTCCGCCAGTTGGGTGACGCCACGAAGTTCTACTCTGAAGGAAGTGCAATCCACAGATTCTGGAACAACAACACACAGCGTAACGTGGTCTTTATTGATTTGATTGAAGACTGGCTGGTATTGGTGGCCGTGGTTCTTGGGCTTCATGATAATTTTTCTGGAGCATCCGCCTCAGCCGGGTTAGGCGGGAGTCAAGGCTCATCTTATCTTCCTAGTTGTGTGAGTGGAGAGTTAATTGTTTCCTAAAGCACATAGTCACTAATTGAGATATATAAAATCACCATCAGCACTACTCGGGAAGGAGCCTCGACGAATAATGATTCCGCTTTCGTAACCATGAAGAATGAAGATGATTTTATACAGAAGAATGAGAATTTAGTTTTCGGATATTTTTTGAATTGAAATTGAATAATAAAGGTTGGGAAGAGCAGCAACCCTTTTTTCCTCAACAAACTGACCATTTAGGAAATCTACAAAAAATCATATGCCCAACAAAAGGTAACCCTTTTTTCTTTACCTCAAGTTTTCAAAAATGTGCATGGAACGCAACGTAAAGAAACACGAAGCAAGGGTTGAAGAATGGTAGCTAGTTATAAATAGAAATAGATGGTGGACGGAAAAGTGCACCAAAGAATTAATGTAAGATATAAGCTGACATTGAGCACGTACGTACGCACACGAATGGTTAAATTTAAATCAGCTTAGGCATTAATTAATATATGCATGCACCTAAAAAATTATATATTCCTTCCTCTAATGAATTAGTTTACCCAAGCCGCAACAAAAATTGTTCATGGAAATTAAAAGGCTCTCGTCGCGTCAATGAGGGAGAAGTGAAGTGGTGACAATAACGCAAGTTTACTAAAAAAAAATAAAAATAGAAGTTGACTGTTGCATCTTTCTAAGAAAGGACTAACAAAAAAGTGAGTCTAGGCCATCTGGTCCCCAAAAAAACTGATCCCCGTGAAAAAACTGGTCCCCGTAAAAACTCATCCCTACAATATTCATCCCCATATAAACTGGTCCCCACAATATTGATCCCCAAAATATTTGATCCCCACAATATTCATCCCCGTATAAACTGAACCCT
>JAQIWX010000174.1:0-23328 GCA_034696785.1 Lepidocyrtus cyaneus | reverse complement strand
AATTTGGCTACGCAAGACATTCGATTAATATGAAACGTTCGCAGTCAAATATTTTGTCATCTTCGGATATTGCAATAGTAAAGTGAAGGGTGATGAGTTCTCGGTGATGTAATATAATTTGAGTGACTCTGCACGTAGTTGTTTGTATGGAACTACGAGATGATTTGTTTCAGGCTACCACGAACGGAAACGATTTATCGGAGATCTAGCAAGTTACCAATATAATATGCATCCTAAATTGTCAAAGTTCAGGTGAAGAAACCAAATATCCAATTTTTAACTTTGGTGATGCATAGCGATAAATTTAAAATGATTGACTGTCCCAATCAAACACATTGTAAATGATTTTACTCACTAACTAACTGACAATGAGTGACTTAAAAATACTTTTAAAACCCTGATGAAGAAGTTTTGTAAATTGAACCTCTAAGCATTCACCTCTAAACATTATCAGTTACGACTACTATTCGTCTTTAAAAAAAAGGCATGTATGGGGTACTCACACTGAATAGGGGTAACGGGTAAAATTGCACTTTAACAAACCACCTAATCATTCTGAACATTCAGCAAAAATTGAGATACTCAATATGAAAAGCAATCATCAATGCAGGGAAGGGAAAGAAAAATTGTGTGCACTAAATACAGTTCTTTCCCTTTAGCACACACGCAGACCATGGCTTTCTTCAGGGTAAAATCGACGATAATTTCTCATTGCTATTTAAAAATATTATGGATTCGGGACGGTCTACTTTTTTTTGGCTATAATCATTTCACTTGAAACCTTTTGTTCTCATCTCAGGTACGTTATTTTTGCCTGTGGGAAAGAGAATACTAAATCCTAAAATTCTACCAGCTATAAAATCTGTCAAACTATAACTAACAAACCGGGTATTTTTTTGAAAACCCTACTAGTTTTAGTATATTAATCATAATTGTTTTCACTACAGACTTACTTATTTAATAATGTGGTACATTCTATAAACTATACAGATTAATAATAAAAATCACAAGGAATATTGATCTTATATAACTGACTTTTGAAGCAGAAAGCGACATTGACAAGTGTGGTTTTCTATTTTAAAAAAACGAATTAAACTTACATCTTTCAAACTACGGAATAGGTGCCATTAACTAAAATGGAAACCGAAAAACTTTGATTTTCTAAAACTCAAACAAGTTGGCCACTTTTGTAAGGCAACTTACTACTCAACTCAACAAGTAGTTGGGTGCATAAATGTATTTGAGAAACGAAAATTGGGATGCAATTATGTAAGTCATTCCAGAAACAAGCTAATTCATTAATAAATAATATTTGTTTTTTTAAATCATCATTGACACTAAAGCACAGCCAACGAACGAAAAGATAAATCATTGTAGCAAAACGAAACAGAATCTGAAGACAGAAATAAACTTAAAATTGAACGGAACTTAAAAAAGACGTTCACATTTTTTTGTTTTGTTTTGTAAGGCATTTGCGAAAAGCAAAAAATACAAGAGTTGTTTGTTTGTAATTAAAAAAAGTTTTACGACAAAAGAGTCCTTGAAATCCTCACTTTTATCAAATTGTAGTTGTTTCACCGATTTGGAATTGAGATCCCGGTGACCCTTATCACTACTAGCTTTAGGGCGAGGACTAGTAGCTAAAGTTGCTGTGTGAGTTCATATAATAATAAGAAGCGACATAACGGTTAAAAATTACTCAAATACTTGATTAATCTTTTTTAAATATAAACACTAACAAGTCATTACACGGGAGCGTCCTTATTTAGTTTAATTTAATTTATAGTCATTCAACTTGATTCCTTATTTTTAAAGTAATGATATTATTAGCTTTCTATAAATTAGAAAGAAGAGCGGTAATAAAACTATATTGATAAAATGTTGTTGTTGATATGTAAATATTTTTTTAACGAAAGGACACTCCCTTAATTCTCAACTAAATTAAGTAAATTAATTACATCACTTTCATCATTAGTTTTTTTCTAGGTCAGATAGACTAGTTGTAAGACTACGATTGTAGTGGCTACACAAATCGTCACTATACGTATGATTAACATCATCTACTAATCAATCCTATGCGAAAGTAGCAAAGTTTTTTTGGGAGGATTTTTGTTTTTAAATCCGGGCATCAACCGTGAGTCTAAAGTTCCTGCTTTTAATTATCTGAAATTTTCTGGAGCTACATGAAAGACATACTTTCTCCGGGGGTGAAATAAGAACGCTCCCGTAACTTTGATTTTGAAGGAAGAACTGATTGTTTTTGTTTAGCAAATTATGGACAAAATTTGTTTATGAGTGTCGGCCCCGCCAATAGAAACGGGTCATGCGTTAGCATTAAAGTTTGGGGGGGGGGACGTAAAATATTTATAGCTGCAATGCAGGAGTTTGATTGTAAAACTTATTGAATTGACAAGTATGATAAGATATTTTCTAGTTTAAAAAATATTAACATCCGTTTGCGTTATATTCAAATAATTAATTTTGCTTTGCTCGTTCTAAAATCCAGCAAATAAATTAAAAGCTAAGCCATTCGCCTCTTTCATTATAAGTTGCATTGCATATTATTTGTTTTTGCATATGGCCACATTCACTTCCGAAAAGAAATGAAAGAAACTTAAGAAATATAAAAAACAGTAAAAAGTTTTGTTTGTTTTTGATTGTTTTACAAAACTCAACTTTGAAAGAAATATTATTATTTTTCTGTTTTGCATTATATTTGCACAATGTAGCAAGATAAAAAAATAGTTAAAGTTAATCATTTATGCTGTTGTTTTGCTGCAGATACGATATACTTTGTTTTGGCTTGATTGAATTAATTTTGAGATTAGTTTAAATTGGAAAAGTGATTGATTATTGCTGAAGAGTATTATTTTTTAGTAGTAGTAATAATATCTTTTTCTTAACGAAAAAAAAACACAAATGCATTGCTGTTTTTTGTTGCTTTTGCAAGTTTATGGCGGCTTCTAAATATAAGATATTAAGTAAGTAATTATTATTATTATTATATGGTTGGTATATGTTGCGTAACACATAAATATATATTTTTTTAGCAGAGCACGCACAGTCATTATTACCCAAAAAATGAAAGGTTCAATGTCATTGCTGTCCTTTCCAAATGTACAGAAATTAAAACTAAACGTGTAAAGAAAAATGTTCTGCGTTATTCTAAAAATGAAACTAAACCAAAGAGATTTTTTTAGGATAGGTATTGTTCTCAAAACAAATTGTAAAAAAGTTAATTGCACTGTTAATGTGATACACGGCTATGTTTCTAAACTGCATAGACCTGATATCACTGCTATTGTTTGCACCTGTTTCATTCCAAAAAAAATGATGTATATTTTGACCGGGTCTATTTGCCCGAACGGGAATCCCCCTCTCTCCGAGGAAGACATATAAAAAATCAGTAGCTATTTACCTCTGCCTGTTAATCTGTAATTTACAATTTATGTAGGTTTTCTGAATTTAGCAGCGAGTAAAGCAGCAAGGAGCGTAACTTTTAAAGATATAATTAATTGGTGATGGCGTTACAAATTACAGTTTGTATTTGTTCTATCGCAGTAGCGCATTTGTGGTTAAAAAAATACGTATACTCTGGGCTTAAAACGTTGCATAAAAATACTGTATCAATATAAAAGTAGCAAGAGCTAAGAAAAACATACATAGACTAGCATATTAGATATGCTGTAGGAAAAAGAACGTAAAGACGGGAGTTTAGCGGACATCAGTAAGTAAGTATAACTGCATTATACTTTTAAGGATAAAATTTTTGTTTTTTTTGGCAGCGCTAAAACACGTAATATATTTTTTTTTGTACTTCGCCTTTGCTTTCTTCTCAACTATAATGGTATAATATATAAAGTAGTTCCTCTGCTGATATAAATGCTGCTACAGCAAAAAATGTATGTAATTATTATAGCCTACTTGGCATTTAAAAAAATTACAGGTAAAAAAATGTAGCCCAGCAGTAAAGAAAGGAAAATGAGAAAAAAGTGACATAGAGAGCGAAAGAGATATAAAGAGATAGACAGAGTGAGAGTAATAGAGAGAGAGAGAGTAAGAAAATAGGAGGAGAAAGTAGATTAGTGAGTGAAGACAGAATGCATAGTAATCCTTTCATTTCATTTTACACGAAGGAGAGAAAGAGTTGCTTGTTTTTTGTTAATTTATTTATGTGAGGTCAAGTCTCACTTGGGCGTGGATGTCTTTGCATTGGCTTCGCCTGAGAGTTAACTAGGCCTGAGTCAGACTGAACTTTCCATCCAGGCCCTCCAGGTCCTTCCTTAGGTTTGCCGTATGAGGAAACAATCTGCCTCGCAGACTTGCGAGGCGATCGTCCACCTGGTCCAGCGGATTGAGAACGAGCTGTAAAGTAAAAAGAAAAAAAAAGAGTTGAAAATGGAGCGTAATCATGATATCGACGAGAGAGAAAAAATATAATCAAGGTTCATTATTATTATGACTATTGACTTGGATGCAATCTGGCGGAGACTTGGAGTTTGGAATCAAAACAGCAATTTTCCCTACAAAGAGAAAAGCCGGGAGGGGAAAGAAGGAGAAAAACAACGCCAAAACCAGACACGACTAGGCTTATGCCATGACACAAGGCACATACTCCTCTCTATATTTTTTTTTGTTCTTTATGGGATAGTATTTAGGTTTGGCTGGTGGATGGTGCCAAAACGTTTTTTTTTTGCTTTCTCTCTCTCTTCTTGTTCATGTTCCCTCCATACTCTAATATATAATCTGTCAATAAATCACTGGAGCAAACACATTCTCCTGGATGCGGATTACTCTATCGTTTGACATTGTTCCCTTTACACCCTGTCCATTTCCCTATTTCCACTTATGGGCTATTGAGAAAAAATAAGAAGAAGTGGTTTTCCTTTCCAAACTCATATTTTACTATGAGGAATCAGCACGAACTACAGATATAAAAAAGTAGGCAGGGATATACTCCTACTTCATGGCACAAAAGTTAAGGACTTTGGCCCCGTTGCACCTAAACCAAAGGAGCATGCTATCTTGGGATATGTGTCATATTATTCCAGCACCAAATCGGGTTAAAGCAACCAGATTGCACTTCACCGGTTTTTTATGAGCTTCATTTTTGGAATCTCGAAATTGTTCTATAAAATCCAAGTAGGTGTATCACAGAGAGAGAGAGAGGAAACCGGGGATTAGGAATCGATGGAGGGGGAGAAAGACTCCGGGTAAGTAATATTGCCACAGACTATACATAACTATACATACATTCAACGGAGGGAAAAGACGAATAAAAAGAAAACAGACCTTTGGCTCTAGCGGCCCGGTTCACAGCGGCGGTAGCTCCATCGAGAGGCTTTTTCTTCTGGACGGCTTCGGTATCTTTCTGCTTGTCAACCTAACACCATTACGAGTTCAGTTCTTTTTTGTACCCACATGGACAATAATAATTAGAGGGAAACATATGCCTCTCACTCCAGCAGACGGGAGGGAAGGAGGTGAGATCGGGGAGCACACTTTTTGGGAGTGGAGGCTTGCTCGCTTGGATTAAATTGTAAACATTACCCTTAAATCACTGAGTGGATGCTTTGGGGTGGCTGTATGTGGGCGAGAGGATGACCGAGGCGGATGACTCCGTTTCACGTTCTCCTTCTCTTTCTCCTCTTTAGACAATCTCCTGTGGCGAAGCAATGCAATGCAACAAACAACAACTTGGTCAGCCAAACGACAGTAAAATCTTCTTTTTAAAATTTCAATTAGCTCGAAAAGGAACTTTAAAAAAAAATATTTACTGTGTTGTTGTCGTGATAAGCGCCAAAGCTGCCAATGAGCTACGTCTGGACACTTGGTCCCATAACTGCTGATTGTAAACTTCGGCCATGTGCTGGGGCGCCAGCTCCGTACCCCATCCGCGATGCTGCAAAAACAAGTAGAAAAAAATTAGTCAAAGACAAATTTTTCTTTTAAAATCCCCCTTTTCCATAAAAACTAAACTAAACCAATGAGCATTCTGACAGTCAAACAAAAATGGGTTGGTACAAAGTAAGCTTTTTTAAAGTGTTTATTTTCCTCCTACAGGGACCTCCCTTCAAATTTTGAATGTACCCGGTTACCTGCCACTTATGTTATGCCCTTTGAAAAAGAAACTAAACTAAAAACTTCCTAAAAAAAACTCTCCAATGAACATATTATCTAGAGCACTACTCACTCTCTCTCCAAAAATGAGTTGAACGGTTAGTTCCGTCTCCTCTTGGAATAAATCAAGGCAATTTTACTGACTGATACTGCTTAAGCTTGAGAGAGGAGTTGCTGGAGAGGAAAAACGTGCACATCACAATTTTTACCATTCATTTCCTTCCTCATCCTTTCCTTCACTCAACTGGGTGGAAAGGTCAGAAGTGAAATTTTTCATGTGGAACGGAGAACACTTTTTTTCTACTTTCCCAATTTGAGTCACTCAGTCTACCTCAAGCTCAGGAAAACAAAATTCAGGTAAACGAGCCAACCAACCAAATCAAAACATACCTACTTAACTACATCAACTTCCCAAGAAAAAAGTATTTCAATAAATAAGTAACGGACATGTTCAAATCAAGCTGAATCAATTTATTCTCATCTCCCCCGCTAGTTTTTTTAAGTGATTGCTTCGAAATTTATTTTCGATGAAATGGAGAAAGCAAAGATAGAAATACATGTGCCCTTGTGTGGTCTCCATCCATCCCATATTTTTTCATGAGTGGTGCCCGCAATCAATCGCCACAAATAATAACAAACATAACCTGAACAGGGCCAGTGCAATGGGAATTTTCTTTTTTTTTCTAACCGGAATACTTTTTCCCTCTCTACATGGGAACATTTCTTGTATGAAAAATAAATGACACGGAGAATAATATATGCCGACATTACATTACATAATTTTTTTGAGGCAGTGTTTTGTCTTCTTATTTTTATTTTATATTTCGGGCTATACTTACTCGGTACTCGCCGGCCTTCTTCCGTAATTCAATGACTTCGTTGAACCATGGACTAGTAATTTCTTGATCACCTTTCTTCTTGAAAAACTTCCCGTCCACGTATTCATACTGGGAGAAAGGACGAAATCTCTTCTTATACTCTGATAAATATTCCCTGCTGTGAAATCAGAAAAGAGAGAAAGAGACAAAAAGGGTTAGAGTAGAGCTCTCCACATTTACATACATGTCATTATTACACAGCCTCTTTTGCATTTAGAAAAAAAGACGGGGTATGTAATGCCATGCCATTCCAGTCCCACCACATCATCATCATCAGCATCATCGTCCTCCTCATCAATTTCAACATTTCTCCCACTTCCCAGCTTAGGAGGGAGCACTGACTGGCTACTGCTAACTAACTATAATGCAATATTTGTAAAGTTTCTACTCCGTCCCGGAGAAAGATTAATTGCTCCACTCCTAATTTCCCGTTCCCAAAGTGTACCGGGGGATTCCACAAGACCGGGAAACTATTTGATATTGAACATTGAACTTTCCCAAGAGAAAAGCTTTTGCCTAACGCTTTCTCCTTCCGCTCTCCACACATAAAAGAGGACAGAGGGATACTCGCATTATATAGTAAGTGAATAAATATCGGAGAACAAAAAAATACACCGGCTCGGTGGTCTGCATTCTGGATACTTACTTTGCTAACCTTTGTGGATCCCGTCCTCTCCCATCGTCAACATCGTTTGAGAAATGCATATTAGTATTATCGTGTTTCGGCTCCCTATCAGTCCATTCGAACGTGTCAGTCTCTTTATTACTATCTAAAGGGACTCTGTGTTCCAAGGAAGGTTGGCTTATTCCTGCGTCTGTTCCAAAACAGTCACCCAATCCAAGAGTTTCCAATAGTCAAGGGTAAATGAACAGGCAAAACAGCCACGGTTGTACACATACATAAAAGGGGAGAGAGAATCAATGACAAAGTACTTTAGACCGGAGTTCCGTTGCCAAAAATTAGTTTCCACAATTATTTTAGACAATTTCAGACTCCATGCTATACATACTATTATGTAGCTCATCTATATACTGCTAAATTTAAATATAAACCAACGATTATAAGTAATTTGCTAAAACTTTTATGTATGACTGAATACAAGTGAAATGACTTGAAAGTAAAATGCGCAGACCAACATGCAATAATACATTTAGATAGACAGAGAGCATCATTAAACTAAATATTATTTTTTACTACATATATAAGTACTTGACTAAAGACAAAAGAGGCAATATTTTAAGCAGCTCTCCAAAAACGGCTTCAACTCAACTTTACCAAAAATGGAATTAGGTGTGTACGTAAGTCGTAAGTTCAAAATTTTGATATGATACGATATGAGAATACGGAAGAGGTCTGTAACTAATTAGCAAACATAATTCATCCACTGTCAGAAACCAAACTATACTATTTTGCTAGCCATACTATAACTGCAGCCTACACAATCATATCGTCTAGAACGAGGCATTGCATTCCACCGAATATATTACAATTCCTTCCCTTTTTCTATTCATTCCAGCAAGCTTGAACAAACTATTTTATTGTATGAAAAGAGATTAATCATAGATAGAACAGAACCCTTTTTCGGAAACCTTTAAAACTCCACTGGAAAAACTTTTTTCTTTGCTTGGAGGAGAAAACCTTCATATTTTACGTAATTGTAATTTTATGCATGTGAAAATATTTTTTTTAAATGAAAAACACACAGAAACACAATTAAGTAAGTAGCACGTGAAGAATCTAACTCTACAAGAATTACATTACATAAAATATTAGTTTTTTTTTGTACAGGACCCACTACAGTCTAACTTACTTGCTATGGAGGTTAAATTACTTAGTTTTTGTTGAGAATGCACCGGGACGTTTTCAGTGGCACGGATTGTGCCCATAGAAATCGACTTCCTAGGCCCACCTCCTGCTCCCGCGGGATCAGCCTGAAAAGAAAAATCAATACAAATTCAGTTGTTATATAACAGTTCGACAACTTGATAATTGCCCATTACAAAGACTGACACTAAAAAAATAACTGTTTATTCAACTGATTCCCCTCCCAATAACGTTTCAATTTAATGGGACCTTCAATAAACACCCTTGCTGGCCGTTGGAACCGGAAGCCATCATATATCCAGCATGAAAAAAAAATTACGTATTCACAATTGCATTAGATAGACACTAGATAATTACCATGAATTCAAAGTCAGAGAGTGTAGTCGGACTTGTTGCAGAAGACATTATGGAACTACTGAACAGTTCTTGAATATACTTAAACTGATGCATAAGTACGAACGACCTCCTCCCAAGATTGTTTGGAATTGTTGATGGTCGCGAGCTTTTCAAACAAAAAATTAGCCTCAATTCCTTCCAAACCAAAACTATCAACCAGATCTATATTGAAATGGGGCTATTCATTCACTAAAAAAGCAACTCCGTTCGTTTCGTATGTTTATGTATACTTCCGAGAGAGAGAGAGAGAGAGAAAAATGTTTTTTTTACAGGAGACTGAGGAGACCGACACCCGACGCTACACTTATGTTATGTAATACCGCTTGCTTTTGCTTGCTCGTTCAACTTTTTGTTTTAGAATGTCAATCACTCATTTACATTCGTCCTACACATGAATACTAAAAATTGCAACGCGCAGTTCTATAAATTTTTATGGTTATTGTTATGGCCGACTGACTGACAACCGAGTCAGTTTTTAGTAACTTTTTTTACAGAGGAGCAGAAAAAAAGATGAGTTTGGGAGAAGGAAAGACTGATACACTTTTTCCCCCTTTCTGAAACGTTTTCCAAGGTCACTGTTCAACTCTCAAGGATTGCTGAGGTAATAAAATCTAAAATGATGATCATTGCAAATGGGTTGTTTTTTTTTGGCACTGCACACACTGACTCGGTTCGTGGATTGGATTTTAATTTGAAAATTGAGGACGCAGCTATCTACTATCCCGTCATATTTCTCTCCAAATTTGAATAATTTGCACTTTTACTCCGTGGCCGTGGCTGCTAGGATCGGATCAGATCAGAGTTTAAAAACCTTTTGGAATTGGGGTTTCCTGCTTTGTAGTTCCGTCACCGTTCTTTGTTCTAAATTAGGTTCCGTTGATTCCATTCGGAAGTTGATTAAATTTGATTAAGTCAGTCAATTGGGATCACAGGATCAATCGTCAAAAGCCGAGAGAATGTTTGGCAATTCCGCTTTAATTAAAAGGATGTTGCCGGTGGATGGAGGATGATGCTCTTGTTTGTAGTGGCTTTTTGGTGTGGTCGGAGGAGCTCCAAAAATGAAAACCCAACTTGTGAGGAATAATGGGAAACGTCTATGAATACTTAATGATGATGTTGATGATGCTGAGAGGATCACGCTGATGACGATAACAGTAACGGTTGGTGTTGGTGGTTGATGGTTACAGTAGCGAAGCTGGAGTTGTTGCTTCCATTAACTTCAACGTACTTAACCCCGGCTACATACGATGATGATGATGAAGATGATACAAGAGCAGTTTCTTAATTAAATATGATATGTTGATCATAACTCGTGAAAATGTTGAATGGCCTGGGCTAGAGAATAGAATGATGATGATGGTAGTACACGCACAAGAGCCTGTTTCAAGAAGTTTTAGCCCATCATCCCGATCCTCATCAAATCGTTCATGCATTTACTCTGACTGAACACAAAAAGGGTAAACTTTAAGTACGACTACTAACTCCACAAAACTCATCATCATCCTCATCCACTTTTCCTCACATTACTACTACTACTACTTAACTGATTTTATGTTAAGTATATAATAATAATGCGGAGTTAAAATAGCACAACAACTCTGGTAAACCTTAAATCCAAATGCAAAACGCTGCTCCGCAATCTGTTTCCCAAAATTAATGTATCATATTGTGGTGGCTTCATTCAGTTCAGTATTAAACTATCCCGTTTTTTTTCATTCCTTCCTTTTGCTCCTCGCTCTCACTCTTCTCATTCAAAAACTATTTGTATTTGAGTGGAGGCTCAGGCTACTGATCCTGCCTGCTTCAGCTTTCAGCACTTTTACATCCACTCCCTCCCACTACTTATGTTGAAGATTAGAGATAGGGATTAGCCGTTTCACTGTAATTATCGTAAGTTTCTTCTCTATCATCATTAGTGCTCGCTCACTCATAGTCAGTCTTATTGGGCTGCTGCAAGAAAAGTTGCAACAATGCAGAAGAGTGCAACAACACAAATTACCTACAAATAGGGAGTGTTTGCAATCTTTAGGCCTGCACTAGCTTCACTTCCTTCCCACCATCATCATCAAATTATCCATCCCAGTATTAAAATGCGAAAAAGGAATGAAAAACAGGAGCAAAATGATGAAGAAACAAATCAACTATAATATCCTACCTAGCTCCTCTCTCTCTCTTTCGAAATACAAAATTCAAAAAGAAACAAGAAGTTTCAGTTCTCTCTTGAGATGAGTTAGTAAATGGTAAAGCGAGAGCTTTTTATGGTTTAGTTTTTGAAAGTGGAAATGGAAAGACGATATCATTTCGTAATATAGCATGATTCATGATGATGATGATCATCAAAATGATGACGTTGAGTATTGTGCTCTGCTCTCACGAATAAAAAAAAACGATTCCTTAGCTCGGCAGAGGATGTATGCAATTTAGCACAGGTGGAGTAAGTAAGACTACATCGTTTTTTTGCTTGTAAAGTATAAAAATACTTTTCTGTACATCCCAACTACATTTGATATTTTAGTGAGCTAATGTTGAGCCTTTTGAAATTGAAATACCTGACGTTGAGATTTTTTTGGGGTAGCATCATTCTATTCTTCTTTCAAAACATAATTGTTCCGTTTGGACATTAAATCACCCCTCGAAGTAAATAGTGTAGAGCTGTGTTTCATGCGATATGCGTACAATGCGATGTATCAATGTATTAAATCCATTCTTTCACACATTTTTTTTGCATTTCATTGCAGCACTGCATTGTTGAATTGAATTGGTTGATGTATGGAGTGAGGGAGATGAGATGTAAATAAAAAAAACTTGGAGATTGTGGGAAGGGGAGAAGGAGTCGTATGAATTTGTTTGTGGTTTGGTGTTCATGGCCGAATGGAGACGCTGGGCTGCTACTGAAGATGTAATATTGTTATGTAATGTAATATACTCGTAAGATCATTCATTATGTTATGTTGTTTTTGGGGAATAACAAACCCGCAGCAATAAAAATCGAAGTTTTTTAAGCTTATTATTATTACATTTGATATACCTATGAAATAAATGAAAAATTCAACTTTTTTTTCAAAAGTTTTCGCCAAAAGTTAAAAAAAAATTATGCCGAAACTTTACAGATTCCCAAAGTAAAGTGCATAATATAAGAAATGTGAAATTTTTAGTTGAAAAGTTGTTCACACAGTTTTGGGAAGAATGGAAGGACATAAATTCTCACGGGATTCAGTTTACTACTTTATGCTTGAAATCATCACACTTTTGACACCGAATTTTTGCGGTATGCTAAAAGCTTGACAGTTGACAACTGGCATGGTATCTAAAAGAGTGGCACAAGGAGCAGTTCCCGTCCAGAGTAGAGTATCTTCAAATGATTTGATTTCAAGTTAGGTTACTTTATCTAGCAAAGAGAAATACTAGTGGGGAAAATACAATTAGATACATTACACCATCATTACTTCACATTACTTACCGCAGTTATTACCACTATATCACTACTGCATCAACATCGATCAACAGGAAACAGGAAAACTTTAGACCTACCGTCTCACGTCATTGAGATTTTAGGCACAAAACAGTTTCGACGTTTAATCCGGCACATAATGTAACATTGACAAACCTCCCAATATTATTTTATTTATCACAAATTGACAAACCTCATTTATTTATGACAAACCTCCCCATTTTAAGTTCACTAAATAGTTACACTATTAAATTAATCATGCAATATTTTTTACTGAACATTAAAATCTAACTTTGAAAGGTCGTTACTAAATTCAAGCACAAAGTAAGAGAAAAGTAGTTTGCAAGGTCGTATGTATCATACATAGCCTGATAAAAATTGTTTTCATAAACGTTTGAAAACCCAACATGAATGCGAACACCGTCATTCTAAATGAATTTACGAGTTTACGGCGGAGGTAAATTCTTATCCATATGAAGGAAGAAACTTCACTGCAGTATCCCCAATATATCTTCTGCCTCTTTAAAAAAAAATTTCCACTTTGGTCCTCCTTTTGCTAAATCCAAACAAAACATGGATCCACTCTCTCCCCCTAAATTTTTTTTACACAGCTTTTCATCTCGTAAACCCTAATCTCTTTTGACAATAATCGAGGACCATTTTATTTTATTTATTGTTACTACTCAGCCCCATCCTCAAACAACATTTTATTTTTATTTTTTGCCAGGGGAAAATTGTCCATGATACCTTCCGAAAAAAATACAACAACAGAGTCCACTTCTAACGACCAACAAGTACGTACTAGCTCATGATGACATGACATGACCCACTGCAGAAAAAAAACTCTTTACGTAATAGAGGTAGGCTCATAATACCCATCCCATTTAATACTACATCATCATATAGCCTTAGAGGTTGTAGGAACTAGAAGCTCCTGAGAAAAAAAACCGCACGGGTTCCTGGGAATACGCAGAGAGGAAATGGACCAACTTGTTTTGTGTTTTTTGGAAACGTCTGGGTCTTAAAAAACTAGATGATAATGGCATGACACACACATATATCCCTTCTTCCCTTTCTTCCTCTTATTTCCATCCACCCTTATTTCAAAACTGGCAGAGTACAAATAGCCAGCAATGTCAGTTGTTCAGATAGGGAAACCTCTTGGATTCCTTCTTGAATGCCTCCAAGATATTAAGATGACTGCGGAACACATCCCAGTTTTACATATACTTCGGTTTATATCATCATCATCACCAACACCCAGGCTACCAATGACTATATTATGAAATGGCGGAGATTCGTTTCTTCAACCATTCCAACATAACCTTATTCTTTTCCTCCATTTTTACATTTACACCTACGACTCCCCTTCACTTTTTCCTTGGAATGGCGATAAGGGCCACGACCCGACTAGCACCACCACCGACACGGAAAAAAATACCGACGGTATTTATTTCCTTTCCTTTATTTTCTTCCATTGTTTCTCCCCAGTTTTCGCTCCAAAAAATATATGGAGGGATGCACCACCATAGTTATACCGGCAGGCATGCCACTAATCGTAAGTAAAATACTGTCTGTTTTTTTTGGGGGGGGGGATATCCCTAGGCAAAAATCCACCACCAACGAACAACATCCTCGTTCCCTCTTCCACTCCCAATATAGTAAATTCAAACTTTTGCTGTTTTCTTTCTTCTCTTTTCTATTTTCCAACTTTTTTTTTGGTTATATTTGCCATTCCAATTTATCCCGTACATACCTTGAGCCAAGGCTTGGTTTCTCAAGTATTTGTAGACGTTGGTATGAGATGGTTTTGCATTCACATGGAGAGTCAGCGATAGTGTTGAAGCCTTGCGAAAGGGAATAGGCGAAATATTTGAGTGAGAATCTTTTACGGTCAGGTCGGACCAGATCCAAGGGAAAAAACAAGGGAAAGCATGAGATGAGATGATAATGATGACGATATATTTTGTTAAGTAGGTTTCTTCCTCCAAATGTCTGCCTCATCTTATCTTGTTTGAAGCGTGCTTCCATACACAACAATCCATGTGAGGGTAGTCACATCCAGACAGAGTCAGCCCATGCCTACGTATTTTCATTAGCAAGGGATTAATGTTGCTGGGTCTCTTGACTCATGTTGATCAGCATGGGCATGGAGAAAGGGTTCTTTCTCCTTCTTTCTGGTTATATTGGCTCACTTCTTTCTTACCACGTAAGTAAATGCCTATGTTTTTAGAATACCAACAAAGATCATTTAATTTACCGTTGATGTAATGCAATGACTTTGTTGCTGCTGTGTAGAATTAGGATGTAAAATGATAAAAAGTGGATATTAACAATAAACAAGGTCGGCTAAAATTTAACTAAATACCTACTTACTGGATACGGCCGTTATGAAATAAATATATTTCTTAGGTTCGGCATCCGAAGAAAATGCTACGAACACTGACTGAGTCAGTCAGTCAGCCGGAAATATTTTATGGTCCACGGGTTTGGCCTACAAAATAGAGGTTGTTAAGATGACTGGAGCATAAAATTGCCTCATATTCGTAACAGTTATTACCGAAAAAAGTCACGCAAGCAAGCATGTGACATAAATTTAAAGTTCTAAATATTTTGTTTTCTATCACGGCATATTTTTTTACAATTTTACATAGTTTTGGACCATCCCTAAATTTAATTTTCTATAATCAGTTGAATAAACATTTATTTTTTTAGCAAAAAAAAACTATTTAAATATTAAGGGAATATAAATGAAGAAGGAATTTGCTCCTCACCTGCTTCTGTTCCCTTAGCTGTACGGAGCGGATTTCATCAGCGGTTGACTTGGTTGTCCATCCATTAGAAGTTCTATTTAGAATATCGGGATGTCTTTTACGTTTACTGCTCTCCTCGACCACTGCCTTGGCCGCACCTGTTACACGCCACAGGAAAAACATGATGATTAGTGAATATGAATGTTGTTATTGTTATTTTTTCCCAGAGCCTCCTTCCCATCACCAAAGCCCAGCTCAGTTTGACTCAACCCGTGCTATCACCCACTGCTTTATATATGTCGGGGTTAGGTAGGTAGTTGGGTGAGACATGATAGATTCCAAATTATAATTTTCTTATTTTTCCATATTTCCAACGCCTACTTAAATTATGGACGTTAAAAAGCACCTGACACCAATACAGTGAGACCTTTCCGATATTTCCATCAATCATGCTCAAATCATTGAAAAAGGGTTGAAATCGCAAACATACATAAGCATGTACACTTATTACATCCTAGTTATCCATCCCTTGAATTTCCGTAGGGACATGGGGATCCCGTCATTTCCAAGTTAACCTCTGGATTCTTCTCACTCCATCCATGCCACTAGTTTCTTTTCACAACTTCCAACTGGGTATTATTTTTGTATATAGTTCAGCTTTATACTGTTTGCTTAAGCCAGCCGAATAATCCAGCTATTTTTTCTCTGGCAAGCTCATATTATAATACACACCATATTATAACTTTTCTAGATGAGGGAAAGTTGTTCCAGGAGAAATGGAAGGATTACCAGGAACCTAATCTCATTAGACCTCCATTCCATTTCCGTTTTTTTTTGTCTTGCTCCAAAACTTGCATGACAATATTGTGCATGTGTGGCATATGCACGACATCCTAGCTAGTAAAAAATAGAAACTTTATATAAGGAAGAAGAAAAATACTGTTTTTTTTTTGCCAAAAATATAAATAATCATGGATATATGTAGTATAAATATAGAGCCTTGTCAGAAATATCCACTGCACTGGTGGAGTAGCCCTACTCCAGCCATTCGTGACGTGGAGAAGATGAAGAATAAAACTTTTCTGCTTTCAGTACTAGGCTTGGTATTTTTGTAGAATTCAATGAACAGTTTTCATTTTCATTCCATCCCATGGATAGTATCAGACATAATATTCTGTATCCCAAAACATATCCATCCTTCCTTCCTTTCTCCCCAACCCACTTACGTAAATGTATCTACCTTAAAATATGCAATGTCCTCGAGAGAGCTAAAAACGGTGAAAAGGAAAGGAAAAAGGCATAACAACTTCCTAACAATTTTTTCCCTTTATGAAAGTGGCGGTGCTAACCAACTTTTATTTCCTGAATCTAACCTTTGGAGCAGCCAGCCACACACGTCTTGCAAATCGCGTAATGTAACGTAGCTACCTAAGCACGTTATAAGCTGTCAGAATCCAAGAAGAAGAAAAAGGAAAGTATAAAGGAGAAGGAGTGAAGGAAGGAGAAAAGGAAATAATGATAAAAGAAAATAGTGCAACACACGTAATAACTAATAAATATAAGTTTGGCAGGAGGTAATCAAGCGGAATAGATGCGTATTCATATGAAACTTTTCCCTTTCCTGCCCGGCCAAGTAAGTCGAAGAATGGAATGGAAAGGTAATGGAATAAATGTAGGGAGAAACTTGCTACTTTCTCTAGTATGACTTTGTTTAATTGACCGAACTAAATACTTTCCCGTCTTTTTCTTTCATTGGTACTCCTTGCATAAAATATGTATACGCTTGGGATAATATCGGAATTTACGCTTAGTCGGAAATTTTGGAAGAAGACAGGCTTGAAAAAATGGCGTTGATTGTGAGAAAAAGGAAATCCAATTGTTTATTCCAACTTTCCGTCCTCTTTACGGCTAATACCATTTTTTTTTTTCAAATATGTGAAATTGCTTTATAAAGATGTTTCCCTCCTGATGGAGGCAAATAGCGGCCAAAGTCATTTTTCACACGTTGTACGCTCAAGTAGGGATGAGAACGCAGGAATGTTGCTCGATAGTTTCTCCCCGAAATTAGTTTTATCGTATGGGAAAGATACATACACGGATTTAGAACTATTTGAATGATTTTCCTACAAACAGAGAGTGATCGTCATGACTCACAACGGGGTTCACAAGCAGAAAAAAAGCTTTTTTCTCTGTGTGTAAAAAACGGAGAGAAATAAAAATGGGACTGTGCTGTGTTGTTCAAATTCCAACATATGTATTCGTATTGCAAGGACAAAAATACGCTGTCGAATAAATGGGATCCATTTTTGCTTCGCAAAAAGAAAATGTTATTTGTTTTATGCTGGCATGGCGTGGTTGAAGGGTATAAGTACGTATTTCTCTGATGGAGTAGTAGTCTGTTTGGATCCCATTTTCATTCCTCCATCATCAGAGAAGATACATTTTTTTAAATATTTAAACAGGCTGGATGAAGTGAAATTGAAACGTGGTGGTGGTGGAGTCTACCAACCTTACGTACAAATTTTGTGTAGCTAGGTTGGGTTCCTATTTTCAGCCGTTATAACTTTTATTTTATCCCTTGAGCAAATGTTTATGTATACTAATTCCTCGTCTTGTCCAAAATTCCAAAAGGAAGAAATAATACATCAGGAAGGAATTGATGTAAAGGAAGTGACTATCCTGCTGGATGAGCCAAGACAAAACATAATATCGTTCTGTAGTGTAAAATGGGAGGAGATTCTAGTTAGTCATCCTACCTATAGTTAAGTGAAATGTAATCACCTAATTAAATGAACTTTTGAATGACTGCATCCTCTCTAACTATAACCCTTTTCAACAATAATCAGCAACTCTTAAAACTCGGCAAATCTATTTCTTGTTATAAATTAAACGATTTTTCCGAGTTTTCACCTTCCGGCTCCCATCAACTTCCCCATGCACGGATTGGATGATGAATGGAAGGAAGAAGTTGACCTAGCTTTGAATGTGAACACTGTAACAAACACCGCAGCCAGTTCCTCCACCAACCATACCTACAACATAACACACCTAACGTGACACAACCAGCGCTACCACAAGCAACGGTTGGATTTATCTTGTAAGCAGTTTACACACCATTTACACCAGTCTTGTAAGAACAACCTTATGTATTGGTCAACGTCTGCGGCCGGCTCCATTCCTCCGTAAGATTTTACAAGCGTGTTCTGCAGTAGTGATCAGAAACCAACAAAGGAATGGAAACTAGGTTGCGGGAAAAGGATAACTGTTCCCCACTACATAAATCCATTCCATATTCCTTCTTATCCCGAAACAAACACAACGCAACATACAAAATAATATGTAAGTAAGTAGCTTGTTCATGTGTACAGAATATAGATGATGAAGATGATAATTCTCTTTTCTGCTGCACTAGCTTTCTCCCATTGTTCATTTCATAGACCGGCTAAAAGAAGGGAGGCAGCAGTCGGAAGAGATCACTCTTTCCTTGCTCCATTCCAAGCTGTTTTGCTTTTATTCCTAAGCATGCATTGTAGTAAGTTACAGTCAGCTCTTCGACTCATTTCTAATGAATATGTTGAAACTGTTGTAGAGTCACAGATGGGACCGTCCTCCTCCTCCTTCTCCTCGTCTACCCACCGACCGACCGGTGCGCCCTTATTTCTCCGTTTCAGATGCACACAAAATAAATAAATAGCATTCTATTATGCTTATATCCTTTTTTTCGGAACAACGGGCAAACTCACTGGAAGAAAGATAAAGGGAAGCAGTAGTAGCACATTAATAATTTATTTTCCAGCTCCGAAGATAAGTCAACAACGAAGTGGAGAAAGACTAGCAGAAAATGCAGTAGTCGGAGACAGAAAAAAAATCAAAATACCAAAGTAAAAGCAGATGTCGTTAGACAATACACAAACAAGCAAGTAGTAAAGTAAGTCCTTATGCTGAGGCGTCTGGAAGGGAATTTCTTGTAAGGAAACAGGCGCTTTATCCGTAGAATCCAATGCCATGTAACTTTCTCCGTTTTTTTTAAAAACAAATGTATTCTTACATGTGTTGCATAATATGTGGAGTACACGTAGGCACGTATAAAGATTTAAGTAGATTTAACTGGTCCACAATAATAGTACTTACTATCCCAAACCTGATAATGCACTTCTTGGTCATGATTGACTTGAAATCCTTTTTTTCTTCGATACTTTCACTTGAAAACAAAAAACAGAGCACAGCTTACTTATCTTGAGATCGTTCCACATCTCCCAAAAACAATGCATACCTACGTAATGAATAACGTAGAAAATTATGCATATTCCTCTGTAAGAATATAGCTTGGTTTGTGCTTCAGCTTTACGGTCCCTTTGTAGAGCGACCGCACCAACTGAACTAAACTCCTTCCACCACACCTTCCCCGCTATAAGTACTTGAGGGATTAGGGAAAGCGGGAGAGAGAGAGGGGGGGAGAAGGAGGATGAAAGGGAATCGAGAAACAAGGAAGAAAGGGGCAGAAAAGTTTTGCATTATTTTACTCGAAACTTTTTTTTTTATTTATTTTATTTTTGTATATATGTATATATTTATTAGCTCATATCATAATATTTCTTGGACTACCACCATCCAGCCTTCTCCTTGTTATATTTAGATGTATTCCTCCACTATAATAGCATTTAATGCATGCATACTTTATCTTAATAGTTTTATCCTTTTGGAAAAAAATATCATGAACAAGTACCTTTTCTCCAAGAGGAGTGTATTGTATCCTTATCATGAAGAGTGCATGCATGCTGAGCTTTTTATATGAAAAGGGTTTTCACGTAGGTATGCATCGTGTGCTGCTAAATCCTCATCATCCCCTTCGTTCCCGTTTTCTTCATAAGCCGAGACAGAAGCAAATTTGGCTTTCAAGTTTGTCGTGACTGGGGCTCTACTTTCCCTTTGGCCGGTTTTATTCTAAAACTGTAAAACGGGGTTGGGAGGAAAGGAACAAAGCTGAAGAAGAAGGAACACAGACTGGATATTATTATGTAGGTATGCAGGCTCTAAAATAGTGCATAACACCTATGCTATGTGGTGACACTTCCCAGCGTCTAGTAACTAACACGGTAATAAAGAGATTAAGAAATCATATCCGTGGACTAATGGAACCATATCAGGAAGGATTTCAAAGGGGTTTTCAGGATATTATGTAATATTTGAGTGGGAATGGGACGGAACAGAGTTTCAGGAATTCGGATCCTTTTCATCAGTTTCGCTGGCCGGAGCTCATTATATTGTATTGTCCTTAAGTAACGAACTGTACAGGGGAAACAACTGTAAAATGTATAAGTCTGAACTGAAATAATAAAAACAACTCGACTACATGCTGGGAATGGGAATAGAAAGCTAAATTCACTGATTATTGTGCTCGGCTATCGTACTAGCACTGATCCAGTTCGATGTAAAGCTGCTGCTCAAGTTTCAATGACTTCGTTCCCGTAATGGAGTGTGTTTATTCCGAGTCCGGGAGTGAAATGCAGCGTGCCGCCGTCCACCACTACCACCACCACCACCACCACCACTACAAAACGGTTTGTGATGCTGTTGTGTCCTGGCTCTTGTGTTAGTATTTGCTATTTTTCTTTAGTTTTTGCTGGAAAAGAACAAAAGATTTTTGGTTTGGTTTGCTCTGCTCTTACCCAGCTTGGTTTGGAAATGGAAGGGGATAAAGAGCAAAAAGCTCCTTCATTCTCCCTATTCGCATTCGTGCAACAATGCGCAAATAAGGCTTTCCTTTCGTTGTGGCTGTGAGAGGCATGCATGCACTTGCTAGAATGTTTGACATAAGAGAAAGAAAACCGGATAAAAGTACAGTAGTGAATGGCAAATGGTTGCATAACTGCTCTCTCATGGCCTCGTCTCGTGTACCAGCTGTACTGCTACAAACATATTTGAACATACAACATACAAGGATGCAAACTTTTAGCAGGAGTTTTTACCATTTATTATAATAAATAGTTAATTGATAATTAATTGAAATCACATAAAAAATATTTAAGAGGGAGATGTTCTACTCATCGTCTGCTGCAGATTTTGATACCTGCAAATAAGGTATTCTTCGAACCAAGTGGTTTCCTTTCCTTCTGCTTTTGATACCACAAAGCAAAGATTTCTCCATCCATTCACGAAAAGAAATCATAGCCAAAAAATTTCCAACGGTAACCTTCCTTTTCCTCCGTAGCCATTGTACGTAAGTTATGTTACGTTCATGCAAATTGCCTTTTATTCCGCATACAAGGTTTGTCATAGTGGAAAGCTGGGAAACCCGAAGCAGTTTTACAATCTGACCATTCCTTTCTGTGCCTGTCTGGCTAGCTTTGATGGATCGCTGGGCACTAAAACTGGAATTGTTCCACCAAGGCAAGAATAAGGAAACTGTCTGCCTGGACTGGATGTTATAAAGTCACAAAAGAAAGTAAATGCGACACCGCAACCGACAAACTTTTATCAGCCAAGTAATACGAAAGGAAACATGGTTGGATTTTCTTTGTACTTTTTTTTAGACTTGTTTACTTTTTTCCGCCTGAAGGTTACAATTGCAATTATCCCATAAAATGTGTTTGCACTTTGGAATGCCATGCCAGCAAATAGGTATACAAGCAAGTAAACAACCCAATCGATTCACACAAGCAAAATGTGCTCACTGCTTCCTCTACCGACCGGTAACTTGCGGGATAATTTTACTTTTTTTGGATTTTAAGTTGCAAATATTTTCAAATTTTTGCAAATTCATTTGATTGTGACTGTGACATGGATTGACATTTAACGTTATTGTTTATTGGAAACTCTGTTGTCCTAATTAAAATAAAGCTACATATAACCGTTGAACAGAAATTACGGTACGTAACTAATTATGCAATAGAAATTAGAGTAGAGGATAAATCTCTGGAAGGAGCTGCTATAGGGACAACACTAACTTAGGTATATGTCATAGGTCATACGACACGGCATGAGCTTCCTTTCCCTTTAGTTTAAAACTCTTTTGTCTATATTTTTGCTCTCATATGCCTGTCCCAAAATCAGATCAGATTCTATGCAATTTTTTTTAATAATAAACTTTATGACTTATTTACTCTCTCCAGTCTTCTGCCTAGGCCAATATTCTATCATGAATCATGCCATACAAAATACTCGTGTATCACCGACTCTCAAGCTTAGCTCTTAACTGACTCTTCTCGTTAGTTTTTGTGAGTACTACGTATCCTCCGGAAAGAAAGATGAAGGATTATCTCCGAGCAAATCATTTCAACAAGAGTAAGCTAACTGTACAGTAGGTTGTACTTTGGCCACGTCAACGTCCAAAAACTCCTCCACATATTTATTCCAGACTACCATCAGTTTATTTCCTGGTGGTAGTCTAAAACAAAACGGTACATAAGTATAATATGTATAATAATAAAAAAGAACTACATCTGTCCATTTTTATAATACCTTCCCCTTATTTTCAAGTCTGAAAACCCTCATGGAATCCAGTTTTATAGTGGATATTAGAGGCAACTGGCGTATGTTCCCATACTGCGACAGAAGACGAAGAAGGAATGCATGTAAGAAAGCGAAGAAGAAGAAAAAAACTTTTTTCTTCCTTCTCCTTTTCTTGCCAGACTTTCTCTTTGGCTGGCTGAAAAAAAATGTGAGTACACTGCATAGCCGCCACAAGCTTATAGTAATGAAAGTACAATAAGATGAGCATGATGACGTGCATCAGAAAATGAATGGCATAATAGAATAAATTGTAGAGTGAAAGTAAGTTATACACATGCAGAGGTGGAAAATGAAATAGTTTAAGATGAAAGATGACGATGAATAGATGATTCCGGTTTTTCCAAGATGAAAGAAGATGAAAGATGAGATGAAAAGATGATTTCAAATCATCTT
>JAQIWX010000173.1:0-23437 GCA_034696785.1 Lepidocyrtus cyaneus | reverse complement strand
TAAAAGCCTTTATGAATAGAAGTCGTTTTGAATAGAAGTCATTTGAATAAGCGATTATGAATAACAACCGCACACGGAGCCGAGAGGGGTCTCCTTCTCGCTCACCGCATGTGAAAAAGGAAAAAGAGCAAATGTGAAGGAGTCCTCCTTCCAAAACATGATGCTATTTTCTCCGTCTCCACCAAAAAGACAGAAAGAAAAAAAAACTTTCTCCTTTTCCTTTCCCCTCCACCAAAAAATATATCTGGAAGGAAGATACTGGAGAAAATGGAGACAAGGAAAAATTTAGAATTTTTTTTGTCCTTTTTTTCTCGAGTGGGAAAAGGGGAAAGTGCTTCTCCCCCCTCAAAAAAAGTTGCTCTTGTCCTGATCATCATCATCATCATCATCATCGACATCATCCTTCCCACTCCCTCCCTCTCTCCCAAGCATAAATACAGCTTAGCTTCCATATCAAGACAGATATCGACAAGGAGGATCTTCTCCTTCCCTGGAAGAAAGATGCATTGCTGCATCCACAAAAAAATGGAGGGAGGGTGCTTGGAAAAAACAAGGTTCCCCATCTCATCATTCACTACATGAGAATAAGAATGGAGAGAAAAAAGAGAAAGCCAAGCTGTTTTTTTTGAGGATTTTTTCCCAGTCATTGAGACATATTACTCCATCCGCTCCACTCTCCAAAAGCCAAATAAAATGCAACATGGCCCTACCAACAACAAAAACGGCACCAGCAGCGCCAGCCCCACCACCAACCCATTCAACCAACCGATTCCTTTTTTCTTTCTCTCAAGATGGATGAATTGAATATACCCAGTGGTGATGCTGACTAAGGGAGCGGGGGAATACCCCTGCGAATTTTAGATATTTTCTCCTTTCCCCTCTCTTCCCCTAATAATTCCTTGCCACTCTCTCATCCATCTAAAGCTTTCTCCCGTGTTCCTCCAAGCAGTATCCTATCTCAAGCAGAAATGAATATGGTAAAAGGAGAATTTGTACTTTGGAGAGAAAGAGAGAAAAAAAATCTTGACTTTCTTTCCATCAGGACTCTTCTTGTCTCTAGCCGAGAGAGAGAGACGGGATAACCTTATCTCATTTCTCTCTCTTTTTTTAGAGATCTTCCCATCTCCCCCTTTTCCCCATCTCGTCCCCTTTCACTCGGCTTCGAATACATTTTTTTCTTCCTTATCTTTTCACTGCCTCTGTTCTCACTCACTCACAGCTTTACTTTTTTCCCAACCATATCTTGAGGAGAAAATCTAAAATGTTTACTCCTTTCTTTTTTTTCTTTCCAAACAAGCGAGCGAGAAAGAAAAAGTAAAACTGGGAAGGAGAGAGAGCGATTTTTTTCTAGTATGGCTGGGGTTCTTCCTAGGTAACAAAAGTTTTTTAAGTGCCTTCCCATGTGCGGATCCAGGGAGAGACGGGCAAAATCCAACCTAGCCAGGTTTATTTTTTTTTTCAGTTTGGCTTGGTCTGGCTTCCTCTCAATCGTGAGGGGTCCAACTACATACTCGAGTACTCCGATCTTTTTTTTGCTGACTCCAAGGCACTGTGCCGAGTGCAATGGAGAAAAATATAAAAAAGAGACAATGACAAGAGGTAACTTTTTTTCTCGGAGATGGTTTCCCTGTTCTCCTTTTTTTCCTGATGATAATGATGATGCTTTGCACAGCAGCCATGACTTTGTTCAGGCAATTTTCTTCTCCCCCTTTTTTCGTAGAATTTTTATTTCAACCAAGCAATCCACCCTCACATTTTTTCTTTTTTTTCTCTGATAGAAAAAAATGCATATCAAGATTGTATCATCAACTGTCAGAGAGAGTCCTGCCTGGCAGCGGTGATGCCCTTGTATTCCACTGTATGGTTGCCGATGGCATTGTTCAGTCATTTTCCATTCCATATATGAACTTTACTCAGCTTTTACACAGGATGAGCTTGGTCACATATAAGTCTAGTCTGAAAGAGTGAGCGGGGGAGGGATTTGTCTCCATCTCTTACTGTACTTTCCTGTCCTTTGAATAAAATGTGAGTTTCGCTGACTCTTTTTATGAAATGTTATGGAAAAGAAACAGGAATACCATCTTTCTGTGGAAGAGCATCATTCTTTTTGTTGTTGGATCAAGTCAAGTCAGTCAGGGCCTCGGGAATTTTTTTTTGTTCAAGTACCAGTCAACCCTGTTCCGAACATTATTGAATTGAATGGTGGAGAGAGGAAAAGCAAAAGTTTTCCTTATTAACAGTAGGGAATTTAAAAAGAAAAACAAAGTCACGAGGGAAAAAATTCAAATGAACAATGTTAATCTTTTCTCCAGCAATTTCAGTTGATTTCAAATTGATTACGAAGCCAACAACGTTAATTATTTGAGATGACACACGTAAGATGACACACAAGTTAGCCCGTAATAACTGTGGCTTTTCACGAGATTAAAAACCAACCCAAACGTGATAAATTTGACAATTTGTTTGATGCACATGGAAAGAGGATGGATTTCTCTTGCTCCGCTCCAATCTCTAGTTACATTTATGCTGGTAAGTAGCAGCTCCCTCCTAACTGAGCTCAGGCTAGGCTAGGAGGAAGCATCGGCAGTGAATTTGTGACTGGCAATAGTACCAAGTTAAAAAAAAAGAGCAAGGCAAAGGGAGAAAATACGCCGGATGAATCTAACTAGGAAGCAGAATAGAATGATTACGAACAGGAAAAACATGCGCTTGCTCCTTGGCTCATCCATCTATCATCCAATTTCTCTTCCAGTGCATCTCTCATCTTTCCATTCATTCAAGCTGAAGAGGAGAGAACATGAACACGGAACAGTAACGGTGGAACAGACGCTACCAATTTTATTACCTTGGTTGGAGCTTGTCTCGGATTTCCTAAATTTTTTTGCCGGGTGCTCCTCCATCACCTCACCATAGGGGTCGTGAAAGGGGTAATGATAATACCTGCTTACTACTTTATCTCCTTCCCAGCAACGACAACAACAGCCCATAGTGGGGAAAAACTATTCTTGAAAATGAAACTAGCTACGGAAGCATCCGGCTTGCAGAGAATTATGGATGATTTTGAGGGAAAAAAAACATTCTTCTGCCTAACGTTTGGAAACCCAACAGGAAACCAAAAAATACAACGTGTAAAGGGAAAGCATACAAGTTGTGTGAAGATGGTTGCTTTCTCCCACAGTCAGGGAGAAAGCTTTCCCCTTCCCAACATTATCCTCCAATGACGTAATTAATTATAAACTGATGAGAAAAATATTAAATGGATGGGTCCTTTTATTTATTGTTACCTATGCATGTTCCATTTTCTTTTTAAATTTTTTCTCGGTGGAAGGAGAATTTCATAATTGATTTATGTCAAAATTTTTGTTACTGATTTACCTGTCTAATCTCATTACTTGTTCTCATTATTTCCTCTGATTTATGTCGCTGAAGCAAACCCCATCCGTAGCTAATCGTTAGCTTCCAAGTTCAATGTTTTCCAGCATGGACAAGGAGGTCACAAACATTTAATTTAATTTGGCAGTTAATTTTTCTTGTTAATTTATTTTCTAATTTCATTCACCAACAACAGTCCAACACCAAAATAAACAGTATCACAACTATGATTTGATGACCCATAAATAAATATACTACATAATATGTATGCTCAATGAGGAAGTTTGCAAATGGAAACCGATTGAGCTGAGCAAGAAGGCAATAACTGTCTCCAGTCGTAATTTAAAAGCAATTCCGGAAGATGAACTTCCTCCTCCAACTAAAGCAGAGGGGGATATTATGGAGTTCTTACAGGATGTCCTTGATATGGCGCAACAGGTTATCCGATTTGGGAGGATGTGCCATTCCCTCACTTACACTATAATGTCAACGTGAGTGCCATTTTGAGTAGGTGGCTTTACATCCGTTTTTTTTTGTAAATTTGAAAACAATAAATTTTAGTAGGATGAAAAGTCTTTTTAAAGTAGTTTCCTTCCTTCCTAGGCTCAGGAACGCGGGAGCATTAAAAATGCAATTAAAAATGAATAAAATATGTGGGAAAATAAAATAAAACGTTTTCTTTTTTCGTGCTTATTGGATTCGGCGAATGAGTTCAGTAAAGCTTCGATGAAATATGATTGCTTATAAAACTACTATTAAACAGAAGCATACTTATAATAGTTAACATTTACCACCATTAGCTTACAATTGAAATTGCAATTGAATTGAGACCTGTGTTGCATATTTTTTTGAAAGAGACTTGAGTATACAGATGGACGTCAAATATGTGAGCTATCCCACTCGAGAACTTCATTCCATAGTTAACAAATTTTGATTCCTCCTCCCTATCTTTCAACCCCGTTCCTGATTCACGTATCCTCCCGAACCTTCCTCTCGTCCGTCACTAAAACCTTCAATCTTAAAGAATTAAAAAAAATGCACTTGCACTTGCACCCATTCCCACATCATCATCATCACCACATCCCCAACTCAAGAGAAAGGAGAGAAGTTACCACCTCTTTGAGAGTGACACACAATAAGCGAGAGAAAAGACCAGATTGAGAAAGACAAGAGCAACCACATAATTGGCTGGAAGGAGGGAAAGAAAAGTCAGTAGGAAAAGCTGCCGAGATGAAAATCGTTTTTTTCTCCCAAGCAATTCGTCATCCTGTTTGAAGGAAACCCTTCTCCACAATTCTTCATCGTTCATCATCATCATCATCATCATCACTTTCTCTGACCAGACTGGAGCAGTCAGGTAGACATCACCAAGCTACTCTAAACCTACTTTATAGCTTGAGTCCAACCCAACCAGCTTTCCCTTTCCAGGCTTTTAGCTTTCTCTTCCCATAACTTCCCCACTAAAATAAGATGGTGCTGGATTTTTTTATCTCTCGAAAATGAAATGAAAAAGGGAAAAGAGGACGGAAAGCAGAAGCTCCAAAAAATATGGTGAGCTACATCCATCCGCCTCCTTAGTCCAAGCCATATACATTTTCTCCCTTGACAACTTTCCCCCTCCTTCACTTCACCCGTCAGCTTTTTAAGTAAGTTAGGTCTCCACTACATTTATTCATCCAAGCCATCTCACAATTTTCTCCATATAAAATATATGACAAGTCTGAAGAAGGGAGAAAGGCTCCAACCAGCTTTCACTTTTGTATACGGTTCCCATTTTATATGAACTGGAGTTGGATATGGAACTGAAACAAGCATAGACTCAACTCAACTCGATGTAATCAACTTTTCTCCGCTTCTCCTTGCCGCTTATTTTCCCCTTCCAAAGTTCGTTCAGACTAGTTCATGGAGAAAATATTGTCAACACCGAGAGAAGGAAAGAAAAAGGGCAGCAACGCTCTTGTTTCCAGAGAGAGGGGAAGAGAAAAGTAGGGTAGGAAGCATGACTCTTATTATCTCTCGCCTCTATACCGAAATGACAAACATACAATGAAAGCCGTAAGAAAAAAACTTCCAGGAAGCAAAATCATATATTTGAACAGTCTATTTTTGCCCAAGGAGAAAGTATTTCCACTTTTTTCCTTGCATCCAAGGGTAGGGATGAGGAGAAAACCCGGGAAATGAAGTTGAAGTAGGAGTTTCCACCATCATAGTCATCATCGTCGATAAGATCACCACCGCGATCATCATCAAAAGCAACTCCATCCATAAGGTTCACTACTTCCACTCACTCAGCTTTCTCTTGATCCGCCAACCTTTTCACTTGTTATTTTTCTTCGAGCCAGTAACTCTAAGAACCCAGCACATCCTTGTTTTTTTTCAACTGTTTTTTTGTTTTCTCCATGAGAAAAAAATGTCCAGGACTCCAGCTACCTATCTATTAAACACGAAGAGAGTAAGAGGGAGGGGGGAAATTATGCTGGCTTCAGCGTTACTTTTTTTTCGGCTACCATTTAGCTTTCCCATTCTTACTTACCTATTTTGCCTTTTCCCTTCCTCCCTCTCGAGAAAATACAGAATAAATGAAATGAGCCATTCTCTATTATTACTTTACTTGATATTTTTGTACTTTCCATCACTCCATTCTACTTTCTCCCCGTCAACCGTATATTTTGTTTCGGTGAGAGATTACAATTAAGCTGTGATCAGACGATGAACTCAATAACCTACCTGCTTACAACTTAAATTTCAAATTCAAAAAAAATTCGCCAATGTCGTATTGCCTAAAAGTGTTAAAGCCAAATGCACGTGGCACGTGCAAAAGACTTCTGTCGTGTGCGTTCGTGGTTTCTGGATGGAGGGGTTGATACCGAAGTGAAAGTTGATGATGAAGCTCCTACACTCCTATCCAGAGGATGACAAAAATGGTGATGAATATGGGAGATGGTTAAAGTTAACATTTATAAATATCATTATTATCAAATTCATTAAAGACTTTCCATAATAATTTGTACTTAACACTACAATTAAATTGTTGCAAAGTTTATTCCATTTTATACATAACATAACCAACAACATACATATTATGTAGCCCAGTCTTGAGCTTTGAACAGTATAAGCCAACTACCATCAAATCATTCAACCGGTGCAGTGCTGCCATCCAACCCAAAATACTTTCATCCATTCAAAAAACAAATCCAGAGAAACAAAAGTTCTGCTTTCCCACTGGATTCACTTACTTTGCCGTAATAGCAGAAGGTGGCGACAACGCATCCCAGTCTCCCGCATCCTCTACTTTCTCTTTGACCACCCACCATAAACAATCTTTAGAAAGTTTAACCATGGCTGGAAAGAAAACTGGTATGCAATACGCCAGCAAAAAAAATAATTTATTAAGAATTTTTGTAATATACAGATGCCAATTGAGCACCGTGGATAAAGTTGTGATAATGGTAATAAATAGCGGAAAAGTAGCAAATTTTTTTCTACTATGTAATTTAGTAATTAATAATATGATTAATTTAAAAAAAGAATTTGAGTGTTGCCAATATCATCACATTTTTGCTCATTGTCAGTTACTCCATTCACCGTTTTGCTTAGGATCCCACCATATTACCACCACCACCCTTTTATTTCGCAATAACTTTAGAAAGGAATGAACAATTCAACAGGTGGAGATAGCATAATAAATAACAGAAGTTCTGCTGAGGAATGCTTGGAACTTTCTTTCAGTGCTGCAGTGGAATCCCCATACTTTACTTTGCTATACACATGCCCACTTTCTCTCTTGTGCTTTCTCTTTTCACATTCCGCTCTGCTCGCTTTCTTGCTTCTTTGTTAGGCATTACCTACTACACAATAAAAGAGCCACAGAAGTACCTACACTCCACACAGCAAAAGGAACCGGGCATCTGTTTCCCCTTCCACTTCCCCATAAACTTTCTCCTTTTCCATTTCTTTGCACGACTGAACTATTTTGCAGGGAAAGCACGAGTGAGCAAATTCATGCTAAAGTAGCAGCATCATCGTCAATTGATATTTATGCTGCCTTCTGCGGCCCTCCACAAGCTTATTTATAAGGAGCGCGTCTTAGGTAAATGATGGCCAACATTATTTCCACCACCAAGCCATATAGTATGTATATATTAACAACGGGCCCTTTTCCTTGAAATACTTTATATCCTTTTAAACCGCACTACTATTACTTTCCTCACAACTAAAATTTATTTATCTTTGTGAGGAGCAAACTTAGTGGGAGGTCATATTACGTCATAGTCATAAATAGTCAAAGGCCTACCCTCCAATAAAGATCCTAAAAATCTATCCCGGAAGTGATGCCAATTTCCCTTACCGTTTATCCGTCCCATTGCCTACTTTCCCTTTCATTTTACAACAGAAGAAAAAAAACATCAAATTCCTCTTAGGACCCCACATATTTTTATTTTATGTCGGATATCAATCCATATTATTATTCCTCATGAAAACAAACACATTTCATGGTGGCCCGTACATCCAATCCTCCAAAAACCGTATCCATTTCACTCCAGTAGGCGGGTTGGCTTGGATTGGTGGTGAAACTTTTTATGACTATTTTATATCATCATCATCTTCTTGGCACATTCATCGCCGGTTGAGCTAATCGATAAGCCGCTGATGCATCGTCCCATTCCTCCTCCCAAGTAGAAGAAGAAAGGAAAGACCAAGGAGAAAGCAAAAAAGGAACCGTATCCCTTGTGTAAATACACCACATTCTACACATCTCCCATCCACCTCTCCATTCTGTTCCATTCAATTCTGTTCAATTCCAGTTCGCGGCCAGTTGAGTGCAGCCTGCTTGGAGAAAGCAAAATAAATACTTTCGCCATGATTTATTTTTCTTCTCGAGAGAGAGAAAAAACCCAGCTACACCAGACCGGAACCTTATTTTCCATCCGGATCACACAAAACAGTACTTGAGCCAATAAACCTGGCTATTCTATTCCATATCCATCCATCCATCCGCTCGATTTATAAAAAAAAAACAAGTTTGCACACAATTCACACTTTCACCTTTTCTCCTCGCTATTAAACGATATGGATTTTTATCGCTGTAGTCATGAAATCCGAGATAAAAATCCCTTCCCATTCGGAAGGGAAAATAACCGGCTGGCCGGTTTTTTATGTATCAACTAGAAAAAAGGAAGATAAGCTGATGAGAGATAGCGAATGTGTGGAAAATGGTTGTCAATGTAACTACGATGTAGTTAATTGTTATTGAAGTAAAGATAATTATTTAGAATGAGAAATAGTTATCCGTCTGTCCTCTGAGGAGGCCAGTTACGCCAAGTTATGTCGTGTCGAGTCACGTCGAGATAGATCAAGTTAGGATCAGTTAGTAGTAGCAGTCCCCTCCCACCATGAATAAGAGAAGAACCAAGAATAAAGTTAATAGTTTTGCTCTCTAAATAAGAACCCGTCCTGACTACCTTCTTTTAGTTTAAAACAAGTAGTTTTATTTTTCATATGGCGCAGTCAGCAGGATCCCGTGCAGGGATCAGAAAGAACCAATAGTTAGAAGTGTAGGGACGAAAGTTAGGTTTAGCGATTTGAATAGTAAAGGCTTCTATGTTTTGAGATCTTCGCAGTGGTTTAGTACTTGGAGTGATTCAGTTAGACGTTGGATGGAAGAGCCAGGCCGTGGATGCTGTCCGGGACTCCGAAGAATGGGGTGTAGCTGGAAGTGGAGGATGGTTGTCGGAAGCCAGCGCTTGAGCCTTTGAAGTTGACCGAGGTCACTGCAGGAGAGTCTCAAGGAGTCTTTGAGTTTCTGGGGGTTAGCCAAAACCAGAGAAGAACGAAGCTTAATAGAGGAGCCCGTAAAGCGAATGACAAAGGAGCTATTCCATGGAAGCGTACCGGGATTTAATAGTAAACCGGAAGTGGAGGATTGTGTCCAATAGTCATCGTGAAATCGGTACTTCATTGATAGGAGCTGAGTGACTGGCGGAGGGACCTAAGAAACGAAAATGATCTGGTGGGATGGAGAAGGACTCTCATCTGAATGGATGTCGAGATCGCGAGCAGGAAAGGGTCAAGTGAGACTCCAACCCAAAGCTAGAATGAACGGAAGAAGTTCAATGTCACTGGTGGGAGGACTACGAGGAATTAGGACTGGTGAAGATGTTCCAGTCATTTGAATATAACATGCATTTGTTAATCTTTAACTTGTAAACTGTAAAGATTAAGGTGGGAGTGTGGAAAATGGTTGTCAATGTAACTACGATGTAGTTAATTGTTATTGAAGTAAAGATAATTATTTAGAATGAGAAATAGTTATCCGTCTGTCCTCTGAGGAGGCCAGTTACGCCAAGTTATGTCGTGTCGAGTCACGTCGAGATAGATCAAGTTAGGATCAGTTAGTAGTAGCAGTCCCCTCCCACCATGAATAAGAGAAGAACCAAGAATAAAGTTAATAGTTTTGCTCTCTAAATAAGAACCCGTCCTGACTACCTTCTTTTAGTTTAAAACAAGTAGTTTTATTTTTCATAGAATGCTTTCCATGAAGTTTGGCTTGGCATTAGGTAATCTTTTTTTTCCTGGAATAAAAAAAAACATAAAAAGAGGGAAAAGGAGGAAAGGCACCGTAAAAAAGAGCGTAAGCCTCTGCTCTTGTCTTGCCTCCGTCTAATGTCTAGTGGCGCTATAAATGCAACGGGATGCCTTTTTTTGGTTGGATGGAGGGAGGAGACCCCAGCATGGAAACAAGAACCGAGGAGAGAAGAGGGGAAATTTTGGTTGGAGTGGTCGTTTTTACATCAGGTTGATGACTCCCAACCTTCCAATTAGGCCCAGAGGCTTCTTCCACTCTATTCCTTGAAAGTTAAGGAGGGGATGCCGGGGAAAATGGAATGAGACTGGGCTGGAGCGCCGTCACCACCGCCATCATCATCATCGTCATATCCTATCTCCCCTTTCTCCCCACTACCTCTTCGTTTTATGCAGCTACTTTCTATTTTTCACTTTTCCTATTTTATGCTACGGTCGATCTTCACTTCTCACTTCCAAGCGTGTTTCCTTGTTATATTTATATGGCTAGTGTGAAAGGAAGCATTATATTTCGCTGATGCTTTCCCTTTCCTTTTTTGGTTTTGGGGAAAGTTTTTTTTCCATCCGCCACCTTTTCCTCTACATGTTTTACTCTTATATAGCAACTTCCTCTTTTATCCAACTAGGCATTCATTTTTTTCTTTAGGCTGTTTTCATCCCAACTTGACGCAGTTCAGCTTGGCCGGTTTCCTTTGTCAGTTGTTTTTTTTGCAGGTCGGAGAGCCAACCTTGCCCAAGCGTTTTGTTTCTGGCCTGGTCCTGGTCTCCGGGCTGGGCCCTCTGTAAACTCAGCCATACAGACTATGCCAAGGAATGGAATAGAATACGTACCAGCCATTTATCTGGCAACTTGCCCTCTCAAAAGATAACCAGAAATAAGTTGACTTCCCCTTTCGACATCTTATCAGCCCTGAGCCTCAGCCAAGAAAAGTGTTTTTTATACACTCCAAGATAAGATCAGCCTACAACATAAAAAAAAACCAAAAAAATGGAAAGAGAAAGCTCCGGTCCCTTTGAAATTCCCAACCTGATGGTTTCGGAGAAAGCTCACACTTGCCAGTTTTATAAAGCCAGCCATGTATAGTATATATTCAAGAATCCAGATAAAGGAGCCCACGAGCCCACCCACACATCCCATGTTTGAGGTGCCCCGTGCTCTATCACTTTCTTGACTAAACTCCTTGCAAAGCGAAAAGAACCCACTTGGGCTACTTTCCCCTTTTTGTCGCTTTGTAACTGTTTCATCTCCATCCCATCCTGTTTCAATTGGGATTAGGAAGGAATGGAAGCTTTCTTTCCCCCTGGAATACATATTGGATCATTCATTATCGTTTGATAAGAAAAAAATATTGAAAGGAAATATGAGAACTGCCGACTCCGGAATATTCCTTTTCCTTGAATAGATTGAATAGAAAAGAAAGTCAAGTTTTCTTCATGCCAGGCTAATAAGCAACTCCACTCCATAGATTATGGATTGAACATGAACATGTTGCTCACTTCCGTTCTATCATCATATCTTCCAGTTGGAGTGTGAAGTGCTTCCAGGAAATGGAGAAAGTGCTGTCAAGCATAAAAAAAGCAAAAAAGTTTCCTTTCCCCTTTCTTCTTCTTATCATCGCATCATCACAAAAGGAAAGGAAGAGCTTTCTCTTTTCCGCTCTCTCCTTTTTATCCATCATTTCCTTCTTATTTCATTTTCTTGGGAAAGAAAGGTGGGTGGGTGGATGGGTGGCTTGATATTGGCATATGGTAAGGTAAACTCGGAGAACTTTCTCCATTTCCATGTTTCAAGTGAAAACTCTGTAACTTTTTTCAGCCATGTCATGACATAATCATCATCATCATCATCTTTTTCCCCATCACATAAAAAATGGAAGCGAGTTTCATTCCGATCCTTTCAAGTCATCATGACAAGATTCCTGGAGAAAGCAGTGAAAACTCTTTCCGCTTTGGCTTTATACTTTTTATTTTACATTTCCTGTAACTTTCCTTTAGTTGAGTGCTGAGCTGAGATTCCTTCATAATCCAATCCAAACCATTTGCATAAAAAAAATCCAGTTCTTTTTTTCACCAGCTTTACATAACATGAAAGTTTTACAAGGAGAAAAAAAATATCCTGAGAAAGGATCCCATTTCCTTTCACCATTTCCTGTCCCTTTCATCACAACTTGATACATAATAAACTTGTCAAAAAAGGGGATATCATCACAGAATCAGATCAGAACATGCCAGTTTTTTACGGGAAAGTTTCATCATATGGCTATTCGAACTATTCATACCCTACCTATGTATAAAGCAGGTATCGGGACATTGCATTGGCTTTGGCATATGTTGACAGGAAAAGAAAATGAATAGGAAAACTTGTTTACCTACTTTAACAAAAAATCGTCATGTCAGGAAAAGTGGGGAAGTTTATTTTATCTGTGGAAGTTTTGGATATATTTTTTTAAATGTCCAACTGTATTTGCTTGCTAGTCAGTGATTAAGTGATTACAATGTAGCGAGAAAGGTTTTGGATCTGATTTTAAACTCAAAATTGGGACAATTCAATAAAAAACATTTAGACCTAAAACCTAAACAAAACAAGTTTGCTAACTATGGATTACCGCAACGAATTATTTCTAACCCACAAAAGGAAATTGGAAACGAGGGAAAGTAACCATTTCGCTGAACTTGAATTCTTCTTCTTCAGCATTAAAATACGAAAGGATTGAAAAAGAAAGGGATGGGAAGCCAAAAGATAGGACCTTGGATCTTGTTATTATTATAGTGTGGGACTAAGTAGGTTCGGTTTGCTGTGAGAGAAAAAAATAGTTTGAATTTTATTCTTTTATTTCTTCATCCGGTCCACGAAGAAAACAACCGAGGAGGATCCCAAATCCCATCTCAAGTAAACTGTTTTCCTTCTCAATGGAATGGAATGCTTCTCAACTGTGAATAATATTAGGTGAAGTGAAAGCAGCGACCTGACTAAATCCCTCTTATAAAAAAAGGTGAAAGTCTAGCGAGCTAGGTACACGAATGAAAGTGGATGGGATGGAATGGATCTCCACTAAATAATTCTCTCCATTTTTATGCTACGCTTGCCAAGAAAAAAAGCCTCGACTTTGGTTTGGTGTGCCAGGCCAGAGTGATATGAACCGAGGGAGAAAAAAGTATCCGCCCGGGCCCAAGAAAACATTCCGCTTTTCATTTCGACCCGGAGAAGGAAGGATTTCCATTCAAACCGTAATAAAGTGTGGTATGGGCTGGCCTAAACTCTTGCACCGTTAAATCGGCTAAAGTCGGTTGAAAAGGCGGCATACCCCATCCCATGACACCTTTTTTCATAGTCCAAAGAAAAATATTTTTATTCCCTTGAAAATTTGCCCGCTCGCTTCAAAAGCCTCAGTAAAAAAAATTGTTGACAAAGCTGAGGAAGGATCTCTGAAACGTAAGCTGCTGTTGCTGCTCTGCCACGAGTACCAACGATGGGAAAGGAAAGGACCCTTTAAAAAATGTGAATAAACCACCCACCTCAGATGTATGAAATGGGTCTAAATCAGAATCGGAACAAACCATAAACCATGAAACGGCTCTATATAAGTTGGGACAACATATTCATGTAAATTACATACGCAACCAACCCACACCTGGAATAAAGCAGAAAGCTGATGTTTTGTAGCTTGGGTTTTTATGTAAGAATATATTTTTTGCTTGTCGGTTTGGTTTTTATTCGTGAATCGTTAAAAAAAAATTTCCCGAAGCTTTTCTCACTCCCTCCGTAAATGAATCAGCGAGAAATCAAGCCAAGGCAGGACAGAGATGGTTCCCAGATGGGATGGGATTCCATGAGCCATTCATATGGCTTACCTGGCTTTGGCTTGCTCATTGCTCGAACTCATCTCCTCTGCTTCGTTTTTTACTATTTATTTCATTTCATCCACCACAATAAAAAAATTGTCTCGAGAGTACAGACCCCACTCTGTAAATTACCGTGAATTATTACCCCCTTGTTCTTCTTCTCGCTTTTGGGGCTTACTTATTGTTAGATAGAATTTCATTCGTGGTTGTGTTGTGATTGGGATGGCATTTTTTCATGAGATACCCGGAAGAGTTCCCATATGGCTCATCAACACCCACCCCAAACACTAGAGGTGTAAAGCACATTACATAGCTTGAGCTTTAGAATGGTACTCAAAAGAAAAACCACGCTTGAGCTTCATATTAATCCTGCTAGCTTGCATTCTTTATTACCAGGATTACTTCTCTAAAATAATGCGGATAAAAATCAATTTAAAAAAACAAACTGAGAGAGAGGTTCAAAGGTATCTGACCAGGCGTAATCTGATATTGCCATAAAGCACACGCTGATAACGTTGATGTTTCTGTTTGATAAGAATCTGTCCAATGAAGGACGAGGATGAGCTTGTTCACTAATATTCACACAATTTAATGTAAATGAGCGGATGCGATCTACATGTTTGTTTTTAATTAGTTTACATCAATTGTGGATGTAGTTTAATAGTCATCTAACGTGTCTATAATATTGACCAGCTATAAAATATTTATTTTCAGCATCATGATTGACCTTTGTTCGACCGCAAAGGGAAGAAACAAGCTCAATTACGTTTCGACTCATCTCATTCTCCCCATCATTTGATCTTATCTTCCATGAAAAGGAACCGGTTTCACACGTTTCTCCCAGAAGTTTCCTTAATTACTGTCAACCGTAAAGGATGGAGTTTTAATATAATTATTTTTGTTTGGAGCATCCTTCCTTGGCCTTCCTCTCTCTCTTTTCACACATTATTTTTTTTTACTCCTAGCAATTTTTTACCTTATCCTTCACATGGGAGGAATTGTAGCCATTTATATGGGAGGAGCACGAATCTCATCACTTCCCAGCCAATATTTCAACTTCAGCCCAGAATTGCCGGCGAGGGAGTAGCAAATCAACAATTTGGCATTTAATAGGAAGCCGTGAAAATCGTCTGGTGAGAGAAGTTTTAGTAATTAATGCAATTAATAGCGAGGGCTCCTTTCCCACAGAATCATCACGTTCCTTCCACGTATTTTATCTTCTCTCGAGAGGGTCGTTACCTGACTCATCAGTATTATAAGGGAAGCCTCATAGGCAAGTCCATCCGATACCTCTCTCATGTTGACAGAACGCGTAAGCAATACACTAGTATGGTAGTAGTAGTAGCAACAGCATCCTTCACATTGTTTGTGTAGCACCTCCTGTTCAGTATAGTTGGTACTGAGATATAGATATAGCGTAGGGTCTCGTATTATCTTATATGTTTTATATGGATATGTATGCCGCATACTGGTTATTGGTATATCCCAAATTTAATGCATGCAGAGGTACTCCCAATGTAATGTAATGGTTTTGATGTGGACCCAGTCGTCATTCAAAGATTGGCCTTTGCTTGGATCATATTATACGTAAAAGTAGTCTATTAAATTTTGCCAAACTAATTATTTTCCTGTGCTAATTTGTGATTAATTTAAAAGCTTAATATTTATTGAAAAGTAAAGTAAATATTGTTACGTGATTGGGCACGAGTTTCCCAAATAATTCGCTGTAGTTTTCGTGTGATAATTTGCTTGGGCGATTTCGAAAATTGATTCTCATCCCCATCATTACCAGTTTGATACCCTTCCTCATTAAGGACCGCAGACGCCACCTGAAGAGCCTTGGGACCTTCCAAATACGCAGTCAGATCCAGTGATAAATATTTGTGTACATAATAATCATCTAAAGTTGCGCAATCCATTTATTTTAATCATTCATTTAGTCCATCAGTTAGGGGGTGCACCCAGCTTACTCCCTGATAGTATTAGGATTCTTATCAACCCGATATCTTTAAATGTACCACACCATCCATAGTCTAGGCAGCGTCAAGGTAACCTGCAGTACTTATTAGCTGTGATTGACTGCCCCAAACCGTCAGCGTCAACAATGTCTAACATATACGTATAATTTTTACGGGGTCGATTTTTACCCCTCCACAAAACCGAATAAAACCAATTACATATGTCATGGACCTCCTATGAAATTGACCTTAACACATACTTCCATTAAAATCATCAAGCGATTCAAAATGACTTGCGATGTTAGGATTGTGATTAATTCTGCAACTCCAACAAGATAATTTATCAGATCATAGTTAACGCCACATTTTTTGCATTCATTAACATTTTCAGCCCCAAAGGAAAAGAAGTATCATCCCAGTCAGTCGAGGTTTTTTCTGTTGCTAAGCAGCCTCCTATGTAAGAGTAGTGGAGTGGGCTTATCTGGAATCGGGCCAGGATTCCATAAGCAGCTGTTTGTACTCTCGTCAGCTTCTGGTAGTTTTTGCCAAAAAACTGTGAATGGGATGGGATGAATATGGAATTTCAGAATGCAGAAGAAAAAAGTGAATAGAAAGACTGGGGAAAAGGCAATCAGTCTAGGACAAGAATGTAAAAAGTGGTCCTGTTCAGCTCAGCTCAGGGAATGGAGGGAAAGCTGGACGAGGAGGGCCTTTATCCAAATTTTGAATAATGAATAGAATAAATTTTTTCTTCTCAATTTCACCCATGCCCTGCTATACCCTCCTCAGTGACTGGCTTCCGGTCTGATCGTGAGTGAGTATCATGTTTTTTATGAAGTTGGGTAGATTCGCTCCCTCTCTCTATCTTTGGTTCTTTCACTTTCAGAAACAAAAAAAACACAGCTCTGGTTGGTATCGTTGCCAAGAATCAGCGTATCTTCTTGTTCCTTTCCTTATCCCACCAAACCAGGAACTGGTCCTGGATGAAACAATATGATGATAAAACTTGCAAGTAGGGATGGGAACTAAGGAGTAGGAAACGTAGTTGTTAAATGGGATGGTACGATATGCCTACGGCGCCACAGTTCTTTCTCCAACCCAAACCCTTTGAATCACACCCACTCCGGAAAGAAAGGGAACGTATCCATTTCATTGTGTGCCCTTTCTCCCCTTTTCCCACTTTCTCCAGAAAGACAAGTAGGTATGCATGTACATAATACGACAAGCGACAGCCGCTCCATTGAATCATAATCGAATTCTTGGATGGCTTATAGTAAAGGGAAAAGATCAAAATATAAAAGTAAAAAAGAAAGTCCGGACTCGATTGGGATGATTTCATCCACTCACATTTCTACTCATGTCATGTCACATTCCCAATCCCAATCAAATCACTTGCCAAAAAAGTCCTCTCTTTTCCCTGACTTGACTTGAGTGAGTAATAAGATGAACAAATCGAGAGAGTTAGAAAGTCTCTCTCATATCATGTCTGGAAAATCTCTGTCCTTTTTTATAGCAGGATTATATTTTTTCCTAGACAAGTTCCAGCTTAACTTACAACTTCCCAAGAAACAATCAGAACGCGAAGGGGATAAAAAAAATGGAGAAATGAATTGAAAGCTGTAGGCACATAATAGTGAATACTTTTTCCATGAAGGATGATGATGGCATTCGTCTCGTTGACTGTTAAAAAGATTTATTTCTTTCCAGGCAAAGGTTCTCAAAAAGAAAGTTATCCTGTTACTCAATTTATGAATGAAGCTTTTTGAAGAGGATGGGATTTTAATTTATTTTGCTCCAAGCATGATCCTCTTCTTGTACGATATTGATATTAAATTAACAAGATTGTTCTGTGAAATGAAATGATTGCGAAATTCATCGTTTTTCAAGAATCGTTTCCGTTTTCAGTATGAACTCATCTGTAACTAGCCGATTCACATCATAAAACTTGCATGGAAAATTTAAATGTTGAAGTTGGAGCTTTGGATGTGTCCAAAATAAAAGGCAAGGAACCATCTTATTTGTAATAGGTAGTTTACATACTTGGACTCCATGCATTGGACAAAAATGCGACAATTAACCCAGGCATAATACCAGATAAAGGGATTTCAGGTAGGAAGAAAAAACCCACTAAAATGACTGACCAATCATTCTGTGATGAAAATAGTTTTTTTTATATAAATTAAACACAAATGGCCAATTTTTGTCATACTCTCATTAACATACGTACATAGTTCTTGTCAATTTTCTGCCCTTCCCGCCACTCAAAAAGGTAAAGAAAACATCCACTCGAGGACGAGAACTGAACTGCCTTTTTCTTACGTGTTTGCTGATTTGATTTAGTTGCGGATTGTCAAGCCAAGGCAACTTCTCCCGCTGCTCCCATTTCCACTCATGTTGTGTAATGTGTGGGGACAAGTTTGAGAGTGGCACTTTCCCTATTTTCATCAACCTCTCATCATCATCATCCGCCACCGAGGTTGTTGTTAGTTGCCAGACGGAAAAGTTGAGTTGAGTCAATTTAGTTCCAAACTTTTTACCACTTTTTTTTTTAACTTAGAACAACTCGTCAACTAGGTTGACTTTCTCCAGCTGCGAAATCCTTTCAACATCCAACTTTATTGGATGGGATGGCTCCAGTCTGTTTGGCAACCGGGAGGGCTGAAAGGTTCCGACCAACTCCAAAAATTCCGTGAATCCCAAAATGAGCATTATTGGTGAGAGATTATGAACAAAACGGATGAAAAAAATGAAAGCTGTTGCTTTGGCTCTAGCTCTTCATCATGAAGTCTCCCTCCTCTAGCCTCCACAAGATCATTAAGTAATGGCTTTTTGGCTGGTTAGTAAAAACTGTTTAAAGTTTAACAACAAAGTGACTAGATGAACTGTTTAAAGTTTAACAACAAAGTGACTAGATGAACTGTTTATACGTCACCAATCTGGCCAACATGCATTTGCTAGCACACATGATTTTAGGTCCTCGAACATTTATTCAGTTAAGGAAATACGAACACAAATCAATGAAATCGCATTGAAAGTGGTTGAAAGGTCTGAAATATTGCCTTTGATCATTTTGCTGATACTGATGTTTCTTGATGAAACTCAAATGCACGTTTCCCCACTAACTCATATTGATTTGAAATTGACACAAAAAACACATGTGCTTCAAGCAGAAAGTAACAACGCTGTGCTAAAAAAATGCTTTCCTTCTTCTAAACAGACCTTACCAACATTTTCTTATCAACCCATCCAATCTTCAAGTATGTTATTTATTTATTGCACTATCCACACTCCTTCACCATCATATTATTTTTTTATGCATACATCAGCAACAATACAACTTACAGCAGGAGCAGCAATTTTTAATACAATTTTCACGTTTTATGTTTTCCAGCTGACCATTATTATCCCATTTTCCATCAGTTTTAGGCAAATCTGCTCACCTAATATACGGTAGCTTGGTCGGCTCCATTCCATCTAACACTTCAAATTATTCCTCAATAGCAATCCGTTCTTAAAAGTTGGAGGGATGAGCCACCCAAACAACCTCAACCTACCTCATATATGAATGAGCAGCAGAGAGACACGATCCAATCCAATCCGACAACGTGCCTGTTTTCCATTTCATTTCAGACAAATAAAACAGCCACTTGTTCACTTTGAATGAAAAGTAATGTCATGCAATAACATACAACTTGAGTTATATTTATGGCGAGGAAACCTCAGCACGGCTCCCCGCACCAGCCCAACCGACCGGAATGAAGAAGTCGCTGTAAATAAAGCAGAACTCTTTTTATTCTGTTCCAGCCGCCCATTCATATCGGGAATAGAGTGCTTTGGCAAGGCTCACCTTTTGCTTATTTTCCCCAACTTTTAGAATTACGCTCACATCATCAGATCAACATTATGAACATGAGATACCATTTTCCTCCCATTCATTTCATGCTATATGTCTATCTGAATGAAGCCGGTGTGGTGGAGCGCTGGCGATGGTGGATTCCCATCCTCAGAAAATCACACGGGAATGAACAACATCTCCTCATCGCAAATTGCAATCACGTTTCCTCGCGGGCTCAAGAGGTAAAAAATACGAAGTAAAACTTGGATACAAAAACAGCGAAACCAACAACAAAAGATATGAAGAGGGCCCGAAATCTCTTCCAGTCTTTTTCATATGGAGTAGCTCCCCATAAATCCCAACAACCTGCCCGATTTCGTCAGGGTAAAGATGGTATCTTTTTTCCTCCACTCCGACAATATCAACGGAATGAGAAGAGAGGTTTTGTTTTGGGAGTAAAATAAGTTAGTGTGCGGTTACCTTTGGTCTTTCCTTTCTCATTTTCTCCCTTTCTAGACGGCAGAGAAGAAGGACCTGTTTTCCCCACTTCTCGGAATATTAATATGAATGGGTTTAGTAAAGTAGTATCCTCAAGAGTCATTCATTTATTTATGGCAAGTTGTTTGAGATAACTCAACCTCAACCTCTGTCTGGGCGGATGAGGAATGAAGTGAGTTTCCAGGTATAAATCTGATGGTCGGGTGGGCTGTCCGGGTCCGGAATACGTGAATATCGTTTTGCATTTTTTTGCTTAGTTTTTAGTCCTTTCAGATGGTGATGAGTAGACCCACTCAATGAATGCAACATCGAGCAAGAAATTATTGCAGCAAAATCGTCAAATATTGCGGTTTGTTGCAATATTGAATTTGAATAATGTACGCTTTATTTTCCTATTTAACTTATATAGGTAAGCAATAAAATTTACGTATTTTAGGCTAAATTATTTCAATTCACACTTCTAAAAGTAAAAGATTCAATCTTCAGCTTCATTTTCAACGCTCCTATGACCGTTTTCTTAAGGTTCGACTGTGATGTTAATTTTAAATTGATTTTTATGAGTTTAGAAATTTACAAGTTAAAAGATGATGCATCTCAAAATCAAAAAAAAATGGAACCAACAGCACATTAGAGCTGTTTTTATTAGTCCAGAAACTCCGTTAATGGATGGTGTATAGACACCAGACGTTGACATGCCAGTTTTAATTTTAAATCCGAGCTTACCAGACTACCAACTGCCGATACGTTTGGGTAACAACAACAAAAATGTTCAATGCTGGAATCTTTTTGGTAACAAATTAAATTATCGTAAAACGAAATACCATACTGAGATACTAATATTGTTGATTAATCTGGTTTCATGTTTTAAAAATTGCCAAAAATGCAATTATTACAATTTTTGACCCATTAGTGCGGTTTGATGCTTAAAACATTGGAAATAATGCGGTATTGCGGCATTCGACGATTTATTGCGTTTTATTGCGGTTATTGCAAAATTAAATCAATAAAAATTACATAATTTGGATCGGTATAGTGCCACGATTAATCTCAGAAGCCAACCCATAGTCTATTGTTAAGAATGCATGTTGATGCATATATTGCGGTATGAGTGGCCCTAGTGATGAGGATAAATGATGATGAGTCATGTAAAACCAATTTTATTTGTGTTTATGGCAGTTTTTTATTTTTTATTCAGCTTGTTTGTTGCTACTTCATCCATTGATTTTTTTTCAGTCTTGTGACAAGAGCCCAAGGCACGCATGTCCTCTGATCACACTAATTTAACAATTTTAATCCTAGACCATGCTGTTTACTTCATGTTTTTCTCCGACTGCTGCTGCTCTGCTCTATTTATTACAGGGGATTAAGAGATTAGTGAAGTGAAAGTATAGTCTCGGTGGAAGGAAGTCTGTCAGTTGATCTACAAGGCTTGCACTTCCTCTTTCCCCAGCCCCATCGCTGTTCCAGATTGCATGGATCGTCACGGGACTCCATTCAAAATGAATATTCTGTAAAAATCCCCCCCAACATGTATAAATTTGAAGGGAAAGGGATTAGAGAATGCAATGACCCCATACTAGATAAGATTATGTTAGGTATGTAGGCACTATGCTAATACCTTTGCTACTAGTCAAGGAGTAATGAAATGAAACAATCCAGAAATCCCAGCCCCGGCCCAATATGGCTACTTTTGGATCAAAAGCCCAAATGGGGAACAAGAAATACAATTCCAGGTTTTCGTCTCTTCCTGAAAGTAAAGTAGTTTTCGAGAAGACTCAATCCTCAAGAAGTTTCCTCACTATTGGCTCGTGACTTGGGGAAAGTTCCTTCCGAGTTGGAAGGAATAATAGGGTATGTGCCAGCCATACAGACAGCCTTTAAACCACACCACCAGGGAGCTTTCTCCAGCTTTCATCTATTGTTATTGAAATGATTATGGACATGGACTGGGATATAAGGATAGAAGGGACCATGGAGTCAGGTTGTTCGTTTCAAATGTACTCACCCACACTCCCCAATGACAGGCTGGGAGAAAACAATAAACTGGAAACCAGCTATAAAACAGAAATGGCCATGGCCATATTAACTCGCTCCAATTCTGCTAATTAATCTCTCTACCTCATCTATTTTGAAGCGGCTTTTCTGAGTTAAGTTTTCTTACGTGGATGGAACCCAAAGCGGAGTTGATTGATTGATTGATTGATTTGAATTTCCCGTTCCAGACAAAAATATTAATTAGCATTTAATAGATGTCATTGATGCAGGTTCACAAATACAATATCACGAAAAAGCTAATCTATCAAAAAGACATTACGTAATAAAAATCAATCTAGACCTATGTATTTTAGGTGAAGTTTATTTTTCTAACAAAAAAAATGTTAGAGAAGTCGACTTCCAGTGAGTCAACCAGACAGAGGAGAAATCATATCCTCCCGTGTAAGATGAGAGGAGACAGGAGTCTTCCTCTCCAATCCCCTTTCCATCCCATGTCCCATCCAGTTCCAGCTGCCAGACTATTATTCGCTTTCCTTATAGAGCCTCGAATTATGCTCGTTGGACCATTTAGTTTTATCATCGAGGACGTGTCCTCTTCCTTTTCTAGAGTATAGTGCTTACAGACTTGGGTCGTCGCCTGCTCACTCACTCACGCATATTAATCCCGGGAAAAAAAAGTCATCCTCATTCCATTCCTCCTCTTGGCCCCGGAGGAGCTCTGTTCCTCCGACCCGGAAAACAAGCTGGAAGAGTTCATCTATAAAATACACAGGAGATATACCTACCTATGTCGGTTTGGCACACGTTCAGGGAAAGAATGGCAGTGCCAACATCACCACCGACATAATATGGCTTCCTCCTCGAATATCCGACACGAAGAAGGAAGGACGGAGTAGAGCTCTCTTCCAAAAGCCTACATCAGCTCATATTATACAGCTCGTGCGTGTCTTTATCTCCCATACCATTTCCATTCCCTCCAAGCCAGTAATGAATGCAACCAGCTGCTGGATTTCCAGATCATGGAATGAGAGGAGAGAGAGAGAGAAAGCAAAAGCTGGACAGAAAGGAAAGGAGCTAATTATGCCGGTTTGCCCTGAAATCCCGCGAGAGACCTTGCTAGAGTCAACGCTTGGGTCATCCCGTGTATTGGATTCATTTCTTGCTCATCTCTCCTAAAAACTAATAAACAGTCAAAAACACTTTTAACATATCTTGCAGCGTAGAAGACGGTTATAATATAAAATAGTTAAATTTAGTCGCATTGAAGTCAGCGGATGATTAGCTTTCGAATGACACCCCATTTGATATGGGTTAATTATATGAAAAAGCGTGACCTTTAATTTTGGCCCACTTC
>JAQIWX010000172.1:0-23477 GCA_034696785.1 Lepidocyrtus cyaneus | reverse complement strand
CAGACAGACAGACAGACAGACAGACAGACAGACAGACAATACCTAGCAAACCATAACTCCGCAAAGCTCCGTAATAACAATTAAGAGCTTCTTGTATAATATAGTCAGGTTCCGGTTCAAATAAAATTTATTCTTACTTGGCTTCCGGCCCCATGTCCAACTCTGATGAATCATTGATGAAAGAATGACTGTATGTGAACTAGCAAACTGGCGAGCTTCCTCCTCCTTATCTAAACTCTGACAAGGTCCACAATTACAACCGGAGTGGGGCCCACATATTCCATCACAACAGGTGCAAGTTAGTGCTCTCATCCCACAGTAGTAATGGCCATTTTCACCTGTAAATTTTAAAAAAAAATATTCCCATTTAACAAGTACGTTACAGAAGGTCATATTAAATAAGCTCTGTGAATAATATGCCGACTCAAATTATATTACTAATTTTTTTGTACCTTTCCTCGCCGTAATTCCAGCGGCATTAAGAATCCCGTCACTGAAGGATCCCGTGATCTCCCCATCCTTGACCATCTCATTCCACAATTGATAAACCCCATCGGAGTCCAGCGCCTTCTGCAAATCAGTCTTGGCCCACTTGGAGTCCAAGCGGAGTTGGATCCGCAGGACAATATTCATCGAAGTCATGGTGTCCTTCGGGCTGTGATGATATTAATCACAATGACACGTGTCACGTCAGGACCGCCACAAAAGATTACTTCCACCTTGTCTAACAAGTTTCTCCAGTCATTTTTCTATTTTCTTATCTACCTTCACTAACAGCCAACAACTAAACTTCACAATAAATTTAAATATGACTAATTATAATTTTAATCTTCTTCATTCTTGCAAAGAAGTGAAGCGGTAATTGCACATAAATTATATAAATGACTAAATATCTGGAATCTTTCCAGTCATCCTTTCCAGAGCCTGTTGGCTGTGAGCCGACTTCTTAAAACTTAGATAAAACGTACATTTTAAAACGGGAGTAAAAACAAAACCTCTTAAAACAATTTACATATTTATTTGACTGAAAATTTATGAACACTTTGCATTGTAATCTCACATTTAAAAATAGTATCCCACCTGGCCTTACTCAACAAATGACAGTATTTGAAGACAACCGGAAGTTGGAAGTGTATCGAAACTGTCGTCTTCCGTTCCCAGTAAGTAATGTACGTGTATATACCCTCCTGTGTCCTGTCCAACACGTTTTTACTTCCCCTACTATATATACTATACTATCAACTAAACTAATTAACAGCTTGCTCCCCTCCACCTCATCTTTTAACTTAATTATAGTTTACTAGACATGTTAACGTTTTGGTAGTTGCAAACGTTATACAAATTTTATTAAAGCACTACTAGCAACGACCGCTGACTCCAACTCCCCAAACACTAAATACTATCGACCTCCTCCATGAATAACAAACAATCAATTTGTTAGATCAATACAACAAACTGGATTTACTTTTAATTATCAAAAGAGACAACTATTTATCGACAATCGACCGACGGTCGGTGGAGGACAGTCTGCCAAGACAGGACACAAACATGCGGACAGTAAAACTTCACAAGTCACAAGTTCCAAAATATCTTCCAGTCCGTCCACAATCGCACTCCACTAAAAACAGCACAGGACAGGTATCGCGATGATGATCGTCCGAGTTCCAATCCCAATCCAGTCAGTCCAGTCCAATAAACTGACAAATGAACAATTTCTTAGTTTTTCGGAGTGGAGTAAATAAACCCATTCCTCTGCTCTCCTGGTCTCGTCTCGTGTCTGTGAGATCCTTTCCGATCACATCCATACCAAAAAGCTACACTACAAACATATACACAACACCAACAACACCATCAAAATCATCATATTCCACCACATCAGTATCAGCAGCAGACCACCGCACCACCACTTTCCTTATGTTCCATTCCATAAGAGATACCAGCGCAGTACCTACCTACCCAAAAAAAAGGGAAACCTTTACAAAAAAAACGGGCCATATAAAAACTAGGCAGAATTGGATCCGAAAGACCCAAATTAAAGTCCAGCAGCAGCAGCCATAAATAGCCAGCAAAGTCAGAGCCAGCTAAGTCAGAGCCTGAGCCCAGTTTTCTTTTTTGAGATTGAAAATAATGCACTTTTGCGAAATAGTGCTTTTGCTTGAGTTTGACTTTCTCAAATGAACAAAGTGTATTACATTTTTTTACTACTAATAAGGCTGACTGGAAGGGGAAAAAGTATTATGATATTGTCTCCGGTAGCCCCAGAACTGAAGGGCTGGGGATGTGGGAAAAGTTCTGTACTTTGCATTTTTGTCCATGAAACATGAAATGAGGATGAGACTGAGATCAGATCAGAGCCAGAGCAGAGGGCTCAAAAGTAGGAGAATCGGTTTGCAATGCAATGCAAATGAATAAGCATTATATTATACCTAGTTAAGTTTGCAAATATTCGCATGTGGAGAGGAGAGCCGCAATAGCTTTGCATTGCATTGGAGGAGTTTGGAATGGGCTTGTGGTATTGAACTAGCTACTTCAACATTTTGGACTAGTGTTGTGCTAGTGGATATATAATATAAGGGAGGAGGAATAATTAGTCGAAGAAGATAAATTAGCAGCAGTTATTGTTGTTATAGGTGAACACAAATATTAGAAGTCGGTTAGTTGCTTTTCGAAAAGGGAAGGAAACGAAAAAAAGGAGTGAAGGCTTTGGGAAAGGATGCCTCCAGTAAATGTAAATATTACGGCGTTAAGTGTTCCGGATGTGGATGAAGATGGTACGTGTGAGGTTTAAAATGTAGTTTAATATATACATAGTTTTGTGCATTGTAAAAATTATATTTGTTAGAGTGTAATTGGATTTACGATTGGTCCAAGAAAAGTTTTTCGCTGTTTCTTATTACTGTGGTAGTTAATTTAATTGATTGTTTTTTTTTATTCCAGGAAACGAGCCGTGGGCACCGGACACTCAGCTGCTAATCCCGGTTGAGTCAACGCAAGTACTTATCCATGAGTCGGCGGCGATCTTAGGGGCCCAAGCGTTTCTAAACATTACAAGATTGCCGTATACTCTAACGGAGAGGTCAAATGCTGGAGATATTAGTCCAACTGGTAAGGGAAATGGAGATTATAATTATAGATTGTAACATTGACTATTGGTTAGAAATAAACGCGTAATTATCTAACGCATTTTTATTTTTATTAGGAAAGCTGCCAGTACTTCGTTGTGGGGCCTATGTAGTTTCGGAGCTGGAGGGAATAGTACAACTCGCTCAAACCAAAGGGCTGTCCATCTCTGAATATTTAAATGCCAATCAGAAAGCGGATCTTCGAGCTTACATGTCCCTGGTGCATAATGTGTTGGGAAATGCGCTCCTCTACTTTACCTGGTTGGATAGTGATGTTTACGCCAACTTTACCAGGCACCGATCCGGCTCTCCCTATAATTTTCCGCTGAAGAGATTAGTCCCCTGGTCTATTCGGAAGAAGGTTGTTGCCCAGTTGAACATGTTGAATTGGGGGGAACGCACACCGGAAGAAGTCTATCGAGAAGGTAGGTCACGTATAGCTCGTCCCCCTGAAATGAATTGCACTTATTTAATAAATTAAATCACAAACAAACCTGTTGCCAATTTGTAACTGAACTTCATAACTTAATCATTTGCAGTGGATACATGCCTCCTAGCACTGAGCGAACGTCTTGGTGAGAATGAATACTTTTTCGGGGAGTCCCCAACAGAACTGGACGCATTAGTGTTTGGCTACCTATTCACAATGATAACTACTCCCCTTCCGAATAATCAACTTGGAAATATGGTGAAGCAACAAGCAACCCTGGTCAAGTTCTGTCAACATATGGAGAAAGAGTATTTTAGTCAGTCACACTAGAAATGTCACATAATTTGTGCATTATATTAAGTAAATAGGTAGGACATAACATTTTCGTTGTCGTAGTCATTCATTCAGTTTTACCATGTTTGATCATGTAAGTGAAAGTGATGTTACTGTTTAGATTGGAAATAAGAAATGTAGGTAATATGATTTGAAGACTGTATGAATTCCTGTTTTGCCTAGTAATAAGTATGCTGTTTAAAAACGGCAATGTAACGTTCAATAGTAGTGCCATAGAATAGTAACGATAACTTCGCAAAGCCCCAGTTAAACCAATAAGATAAGATGTTACGTAGTCCTACTTGTGGCATTTATCCTTCTTCGTTTGAATATACACATTTATGATCAAGTGCCGTTGTTGTGTGAACATAAGATTTTGAGTGAGTGATAGAACGTTCAAGCTTAATATTTAGATGGCGTCATTATGTTAACTGTACGGTTACTTAGTATGGTAATACATAGTCGAACCATATTTTGTGTGTTACTAATAATTTTAGAATTAGCTTTAAAAACCCTCAAAATACAGTGTGACGCATATTTAATAAAAACGTAGTTCATCTTTAATTACAACTATAAACGGTGGTGTACAATTTCTTGCAATGATTTTGTTTGTTTTTGTTTTGTTAAAACTAAATCCTTTAATTGCATGTTATTTAGTTTCCATTTTGCATTTTCTTTGAATGTCTAACTTCCTCTAGTGTAGTACCGATTTCATCTTCCTTAGGACGATTCCAACGTTGCTCCGTACCGGAAGCAAACATGCAATAAATAAGGACATCCGTGAAGTAGATGCCGGCAGCGATGAAGAAGACATATTGCCAGTTTTGAATTGATGGCTGGAAATTGAAAGCATACGTTTCATATCGTTAAATGGCCTCAAAGTTATTTAATTTTTTCTCATACTATACTTGTAAAAATGCATCTTTCTTACGTTATCATTGATCAGTAGTCCAGCAACGTAGGGGGCAGCGAAACCCGTCAGATTTGCAAAAGTATTGGTGATCCCCATCAAGATACCTGCCCAGTTGGGGGCAATATCTACGTGGTTAACGACGTAGCCACCGTAAATTGCTCCATTCATTCCTACTGCTAGTGTTAAGAGAGCCACGGTTAAGCTTCGGTCACAACCAGAGTATGAGGCACCGATAAGGGCGAGGGCACTTCCGATATGGCCGATAGCCTGACATGTCTTCCGGACTGTGACGGTTTTCAGATATTTCTTGCCGACAAGATGATCCGCCAGTTGGGTCGCACCAATGGCTGCGATCCACATTACAATGTAGGGTAATGCGCTTATCCAGCTATTCTGCAAACAAATGAGAAATAAGCAACATTTATCAAAAATTCACATCGGAGATAGAAAATAAAAAAGCAATTGATAGAGATTTGTTATTTCAGTTTAAGTACCTCTTTAATGTCGAAATGGAGCGCTGTCTTCAAATATGTTGGAAGGAGTGTTAGGATCGTGTAGAGTCCATAGGCGTGCCCAACGTGACCTATCATGATAGCCCAGACGGGGACTGACTTGGAGATTTCCAACCACGGAGTGGGCATCCCACTACCGTGCTTTCCAGCTCCGTCATTACCGCTGCCAATAGACTTCTGAATGTAAATCAGCTCCTCTTGAGAGATCCGAGGATGGGATGCAGGGGTGTCGTACATTAGGAACATCCACAAAACAAACCAAAGAAGGGAAAACCCTCCAATAAAGTAGAAGACGGAGGGCCAACCTCCCAAAACCCCACCGTGAATTAGGTAGCCACTGATGACCATTGTCACTGCAGTTCCGAATTGGGCACCTAAAAGTAATTTTTATGTAGAATCACTTGTATTACGCATTCGAACGAAGAATGGTTCTCAATTAACTGTCAAACTAAGACTGAATACTGTAATTACCTGCATATACAATGCTCCCCAGCAGGCTCCGTTCATCTGGAGGTGCCCATGCAGCCAAAATAGCGTGCATAGCTGGTGTAGTTACTCCCTGTAAAACATAAAGAATTGGATCACTATTTTGTAAGTATCAAGTTTCAAAGCATGGTAGTAAAATTACTTTCAAGAACATACCTCACCCAATCCCTGAATGACACGGGCAAGAACCAACAGGTACACATGAGTGCGTGCCAAAATTGGAGTAAGAATGGCAAATATTGCCGTGACAAGAAGTCCTAGGCCTAATGTCCACTTTCCCCCATATTTTGTAGCAAGGATACCTCCCGGGAGTTGAGTAAGGACTTTAAACGAAACACATATATGTCATAACAGTTGAAATTCTGAAATCGTTAGCCAATTCGATTCATAGTTTGGATGTTAGCATTAGTTTTTAAACTTAATTACCATATCCCCAGAAGAAGCTTCCCAGAATGATCCCCTGCTCCACCGAATCCCAATGGAATTCCCCTTGGCTTGCCAAAGCATCCGGAATGGCAATCCCATTCGCATCCAAAGGAGCAGGAGGGGCTTTCAAGTGAGCGCAAGCCTCCTCACGCTGCACAACCAAGAGTGACGATAAGTTCCTATGCGTATGGTTATCTAGCTCCATGGGCACCTCCACCGGCTTCGTATTATTGACCATTGCGACGATCGCAATGGACAGATTGAATCTCATAGCGTAGGAGATGGCAAACGCCCAAAACCCGAGGAAGGCAAGGGTATGCCTTGCTCCCCATCCTGGTGGGGCAAGTGGAGAAACGATCGACATAATTGTTAAGTTTTACTTCATTTTACTCCCAAACTGCAACAAACTTTTGAACTATTGTACCTCTGGGCTTAATCGGTGCAGTTGCATCCCGCTGCAACAAGCCTTTCACAGTGGCCGCTGTTGTTATGTCTGAATCATTCTCTAAATGGATCGTCATGATCCTGCTGGTGTATTATATAGAGCTCTTTAACTACAGTTCCAATCTACAATTAAAAACAATAAAGAGCATTCATCCGTAATTGTTCTCAGAATACAATACATTTTCCTGTCTATTGAAACCGAACAGGTAGATTTCATGTTAAAACCATGTTACGTATGTTACAATAATACTAACAATTCCTGCCTTCCTTATAAGCATAGTAGGTAAAGGTTAACATGGAAGTTGGAACAGGCCAAGTTAAGATTAGCACGTTTTTTTTCATCAAAAAATGTATAGATTATTTTTATACACAGGGTCATGTCAAAAAGGTAGATAGTAGAGAATGCAACATAATATAGTATCGGTATTCATGCACGACCATGAAATACACAAATAGGAGATCGCATCTCCCTCCAGATCATTAACAAACATCATTAAAATACTCCACATAATTATCTTAAAAATCAGCAGTGCTTTGAGAACTAATGAAATGACTATGAGTTCACTGGTTAACTAAAACAACACAAAAAACGAGCATGCACCAGACCCACAAAAACAAAACATTTTTCATTCATGCATGCTCAATTCCCTCCGCATAACATAACGCTCTGACTGCATGCAAATCAGGTTTCCTGTAATCATTCACTCTTCTTCACCATCATTATAAAATTTTTGCCGAAGATAAGTAGTTGCAGCTGAAATGAAGTAAAATTGTAATTTTTGAAGTAGAAAATTCAAACGATTGACGTAAACGATTAATTATTCAAATATTATGTAATTAGTGCGTTGCTTAGGATATATATATCTCATATTGCCCCAGAAATTCTTTACAAAACTGATTTTACCGTACCGTTCTCAGGAAATCCTCTTCTCTGTGGCCAGCCGTACGTAATACCGTAATTCCAAACCAGAAGTGGGAAGATGTCTTATCGCTTCTCTTATTTTAAAGGTTCTTCTCTTCACTATCTACGACTATCCGCTCAACGAAGTGTATGAGCTAGTTCAACTAGTATAAAATAGCATAGGGCCTTATAGTTGTCTAAAAATATCGACCTTAATGTCTAGACATTGCACCTATTCATTCCTGAACCAAAGGGACATGTTCTTCTCCCTCCCTGGACGCTGCTGACTTAATGCTGAACGTTTGCAATGACCAACTGACGGAAAAAGGGCAAGTTGCACCAAACTGCAGTCTTCACTTTTACAAACAAAGAAAAAACCAAGCCAACTAACTAATCAGTGTTTTCATTCATTCCATCAAAATGAGAGCAATGTTCGGTGGAGAGAAGGATTCAGTATTGTGGAGGATTTGTAGAGGATTTTGTTTTTCAAGGAGATTACAAATTACAACTCGTTTTAACTGATTACCATTATTATATCACCGTGGGCTAGATCTATCTCCTTATTATCACGTATTAGTCCTTATGTAGATCCCAATTATCACTATCATCATCATTACGTAACAAATGTGAGGAATGGAACACAAACCGACTCATTAATATGTCACTTCGTGACTCCCTGACTTGCGTTCAAGTCATGTCATTCTTTTATGATCATCATCGCTCCATAGATAGAACGCGTTGTCATTTAGCTCCTCATTTCAATTCGTTTAGAGAAGAAACTGTATTTATATTAGAGTGTAAAACTGCACAACGCATGTATTTAAAATGCTTAACTGCTAAGCCTACAATTCGGCATAAATATTCATCTCATTTCTGGTGGCAAAAAATCACTCCGCTGACTGCGTTGTTGTTATCAAATTAAATCAATTGGTCTGCCCTTTTTTGAACCGCAAGGACCCCAACATGATTTACATATGTACAACAGCAGCTTTAACATTCCGTTACATGACATGAGACATCATCAATGGAATGGAATGAAGAAAGTTGTTCATCCATTCTCCATTAATTATTCTATTGATGACCAGTGTCCACTGGCCTAGTGGACTTGGACTCGCTCATAATAATCAGCTAAAGGTTTAATTTTAACTCTATGCATCGGATTTTACAGCCTCCATCTTGTTTCATCTAGATATAGCGGGGGTAAGCTTGAAGAAAGCATTAACTCTGTTTCTGGTTTGATGAAATCTGAATGGGAAGATTTTCCCCTTTTTCATCTCGCTGGCTTGATCTATGTAATATGGTTTTTACGTTTTAACCCTTGGATACTGTTTTATCAGTGCCAAGCATTTTTTTATTACGCTAAAATTATTCACGTTTCCTGACGGATCATTAAATGCTGTTATCTATTTCAGACATTAATAAGGTGTAATTGAAGAGATATTTAGTGGCGCTATAAATATTTCAACGAGGTTAGTTCAGAATTCAGATTAGATTTAGAAACTGAGACACTCATTATAACACATAAATGAAGAGAAAGGGCAAAGTGGTTATGTAAGAAGTAATGCAGGTTTTATATGGCACACATGGATAATGATAATGATTATGTAATGCACATTAACCTGTGGGTTTGGAATGGATTGTGTAAAAACGCTGTTCAAAATCATGTAATGCAGATGATGCAGAAAATGGAAGTGAGATAGTTGTAAAATGTTAGATAACCTTTTTCAAGGTACAGATGCATTCGAGCACATATGTAAAATCGAATAAGATTGCCAAAGTATCTGCAAGTTTTAATTTTTCTCATACAATTAATTCCATTCAGATGAGAAACAAAGACATTTCAGTTATGTCATATCAAATCAACTGCATAGGTATTTAAAAAAAAATCATATCATAATAAAAAACATAAAGTCGGCTTTTATTAAAAACTGACACACTGCATGAAAATTTGGAACTTTCATGAAACATTTTTGATATTGCAGAGTTGTTTCCTCATCCAGCAGTGTATTTGAAAAGAATGAATCCAAGTAAAATAAATATACGTCTGTAAGGATACTTTGACGGTCTTTAGGTATGTAATGTACTTGGGCGATACAAAGGTAGTGAGGTACGTATGTTGTGCGGAAACAACAGAGTTCGTTTTTAAAACCAAATGGTCATTGCTGTTATTGGACTGTATAAAATTGAATGAATGAGCATGCTTCCATTTCCATTGTTTTGACAATGTGTAAAGGAAATAAGGATTATTCCGCCCACAAATGACATGTCGACCTGCTTTTCAGAACAAACCTGGGGATGGATGTTATGCCTTCTATTAGTTCTTAATTTATGAATGAAAAGTCTAAAATAATATGAATACAAAAAACGATTAAAATGCTTCTAATGAGATTTTCATAATTGATGATGATGAGGATGACTGTCTCACTATGTGCTTCCCTTAAAATTTCCTTTGCCCCGATCCCGAATCGGTCCCGGTCAAGAGTCGCCATACCTACTTTAATTTCATGCAAGCACGAAATCTCGCACCAATAATGTGGAATACTTCCCACTAAAGGGTAAGCTTTAGCCATGAAATCCTTTCATTCTGACACTGTAGGCTGGAGTGTGACTTTCTCCAGCAATTCTCAGAGTTTCAGTGATTCAAGAGGTTCCAAAATTAGGTTTGATTCAGTTTGGTTCCAAAATAAGTCGCAATTGTAAAAACATTTTCAAATTTTGCATAAAAATATTTAAGAATAAAGATAGAGATCAAAACAATCAACAACAACAGCAAACATGGGCGGGGTAAAAGACGGTGAAGTGCAGGTGGACTCCTTCACAAACTTCCAGCGCCTTATGTGGTATTCCTTATCCCAAGGTGCTGTGACCCGCTTCTACATTTCGCGCGACAACACAGGTCAGTATCGAATCCACACGATTAAGTTTATGGCCATGTTTTTCTACTGGTTCATGTGGATTAATACGACGCTCAAAGTGACCTACTTGGTTTTGGAGTATCATGGATGGTTGGGAGTGAAAGTACATTTTCTAGATCAAATGTCTATTTGGGATTGGTATGATATCCGAACAAATATTCATAAGTTTTTTTCCCCTTTTCCCCTTTCATTTGCTTGATTTTACTATTTTAATCATTATCTTCCTAGGTATTTGAGCACAGCTCATATGATCCAAGAGCAAGTCCTCTGGTATCCAAAGTATCCATTGTATGAAAACCTCTATCGACAATGGGAGCTCCAGGAAGATATTTTCAGGAAACTGGGGAAGCCGAGACACGTATCGAAGAAAATCACTCATACGGACAAAATCAATATATTTTACTACCCGTAAGTTTCATTTTCGTATTGAACTTCAATTTATGTATGAAAAACCATAAAAAGAGGGAGAAAAATCATTTATTTCTTTTGACGGATTTTATTTTGTGTAAACTTTTCCTTTAATAATGCCATAAGAGTAGTAGGCCTGTCCCTAACGGATTTTTTTTGTTTTCATTCATTTCCTTCAAATTAGATTAACCGAACCACTTGCATGAGTTACAAAAATCAGTTTTTCATGTCCATCTCTTTCCGTTCTCCTTTTTAATTAACTACTTAAAAATTCAATTTGCATGAAATGCAATAAAAAGATGTTTTTATTGGGTAAAATGTCATTTCGTAAGCTTTAGTCACGCAATGCTGGATGAGGTTGCCGTGTCAATCATATACCTACCTATTAATAATTTTTCGGTGCAAAATGATACGACATTACGTCCCAACTAAATTACCTAACCGTAATTGAATAATATGGGAGCATGGAAATGAAATATGGGAATTCGGATGCTATTTTTGAATATTGACTGTTATGTTTTATTTAATAATTTAGCGTGCCTTCTTTGGAGGGGGCATATGTAGTTGGAATGGCCATGGAATGGTAGTTGGTCATGACCATATTTTGTATCTTCCTTGTTGTCCTAGATTCGTCGTCTTTACTGGCACGTTTGCCCTCAGTATCCAGTTCTTCTTCACGCCCAAGTATGCCCTCAACACCTACGCCATGTTTGAATGGGATACTTGGTACCTCCAAATAATATTCTGTCTCCATGAATGCCTCTTCATGTATCATGCCTACGCATACCAAGCCTGCACCATGGTGATCGCGGAGTCATACTCCGTCAGCTTCCAGCACCTGCTCGAAGAGATGACCAAAACATTATATAACCTGATTGATCTCGGCGGAGTTCGTCCAGCTGGTATAGAAAATGACAACGGAGATAATAAGGAGGATTTGGAAACCCAGAAGAAGATCGCAAATGAGCCGCCCAAGGGAATCCACCGGGGTCAGCCTGCCGCCTTTCAAAAAGGCTCCGTTCGAAGATCCGAAGTATTTGGGGATCTGACCCAGGGAATGGGACAACATCAGGCAAGACGTCAACCAACTCCTACACCCACGAAAAATCAAGAGCAAACGGGAAGGCGAGTTAGTGGGCTACGACGAAGAAGACAAGCTGGAACCACCAAAGAGGAGAGCGAAGGGGACTGGCGAGTTCATTTCAAGTATCTGGATCCAAAGACGAAGGTCCCTGGCACGGAATACGATATCATGACCCTGATCCAAGACTACAGAAAAGTTATGATAGCGGCCCAGTCTCATAACCGATGGATTGGAAAGCTAATGGGCGGGGCGCAGGCTGCCAACTATGCACAATTTGTTTCCGACGTTTTCATGCTCATCCAGTTGCTCAAAGAGCCGGACACGGACTACTTTGGGCTATCATTCTACGTGATGGATGCCATGTTCGGGATGTGCATGCTGTTTAGGATGATGATTGTTTTGTCACGAATGTACCCCTCCTCAGTGGATTTCCTCCAAGGTTTGAAGACATACGCAACGTATGATACTCCCGTCAGGAAGTATGTCGTCAGGGAGCTCAGAGGACTGAGGATCGTGGGGGCAAAGCTGACAGGCTACACTGTACGACCGCAGTCCGTCCCCACTGCCATCAACGTACTTATCAATTGGTATATTGCGGCAGCAATGTGGAAGCGACCTGATGATCCTTCCAGGCGAACTTAAATTTTAGGGAGTAGGATGAAAATGCGGAATGTAATAGAGTTAGGAAAAATTCTTAGTTGCTTTAAATTAAAAGGGTGAATACAGTTTACACTACAGAAACAGGTATAGAATGGATGTAGATTTATTTAAATATGAAAATAATTTAAACTTAATTATGTTATAATTAGGACAGATTTTTAAAGTGTAAGTTCTGTCAGGAGTATGTAAATGATGGTGTATGATCATGATATGATATAGTGACGCCTTTCATTCTCAGTTCTATTCCTCTTCATCGTACTGGTCGTCCCTCTCCCGCAACGGCGCCAGTTCAAAGTGATGTCTTGGAGTTCGACATCCGTCCAACTGCTCCGTGGGCTCCATCCCAGGCTTGCAGACACACATTGAGAATCCGCCCTCACTTTGCCCCGCATCCCCATCCCCCATCCCCCTCCCACCAAAATAGTGGAGACTCCTGGACACAAACTGGCAAGTGGCCGTGGAATGGCACTTTTGATGGAAGGGTAGTTCCAGGTACACGCTGGCCTCACTGGTGACCCTACACGACTTGCCCAACTTTTTCCGGCACTCGTCACTGAATGGATCGTAGGAGAAATGGTCGGCAAATGTGCAGACGCACGCTTTCCCACCGCATCTCAACCCTTTGCTTGCATCGCACTCTGTAACAATGGACACCTCTCCCCCTTGCCGGGGTATTGAGCACTTGTTCCCAAACTGGAGAAGGTCCACTTGCTGCCTCCTATGGTGTCCTCTATAGCCATAGCTCAATGTCAATTGAAAGTTTGTTCCCAGCAGGAAGAGCAGTATGGCTGTGGACGTGAGTATAGAAATGTTTCGAACTTTCGTGCGGACGACTTCCGTCATATCGATTCCGTCCTTGTTTCTGAATTTCTGTCCAGCGTATATTAAAAGATTATTGAAAAATATAAATACCTAAGCAGGTTTCAAACTTTTGTCAAGTGTTATTCGAGAGCCGCCACCGTACTGACTAGAAGGAGAGTCACTTTCTTTATGCAATCAGGAAGGGTAGTGAGGGCTTGATTTTATTCCCCTTTCCAATTCAACCTGACTCTTAGGTCATGATAATGACTCATATGACGTTTTCTAGACAAAACAAACAATAACACAATACCAATTAATAACGTGCTTCAGAAGACGCTTCGCGAAGTTGCCATAATATGCATTTTACGAGTGTGATCAAGAAGATGGTCACTTTCTATCAGATAAACTAGCGACGACGAACGTCTTGAAAAACCTGTTGTCATTCCGCCCTCCTCCTCCCCATTACACTTCCCACTTGCTTGGGTGTATGTACACATACCTACGTGAGCATAGTTATGCACTTGCACTTGACAATGAAATGAGTTGTTTTTTAATCGATTGCTTTTTTAGCTGACGCTTATAAAGAAGTCAATCTTCCTTTCCTCCACACATTTAAATAACTACTTATTAGGTACCTAATTAATGTATATTTACTTCCGATAATCACATGTAACTAGTTTAGAAATCTAATGTAAACATGAATGAACCAATAAAAATAAATAAAATGGATTATGCAGTAAACGATAAAGATTAGTTTTAAAAAAGCGAAATCGTTATCAAATTATTCAGTGTCAGTGAAAATGCAGAGTGGCCCTTGACTGGCTTCACACACTGCGAACAAATCAGCTCATTGTCATCACATCACTTCAATTGCACATCGGCAAGTCAATGAAACTGGATTAGTTAGTAACTGCGACACCTAATAAGAAGAAGCTGATGTGTATCATCATTTGAAGATGCGAAAATAAAAACTATAATTTCGTAACAACTCATAATTTCTGCGCACACTGCCTGAGCAATGCAAACATGAAGTAAATGGCTTGAAAAGGGAAAGTTTACAGAAGAATTAGTTAATTTTTATATAGCTCACGCTAGATAATGGCGTTTTTGCTTCGTAATTTAGACAAACATGACCGAATTAGTGAGGTTCCTACATAATCTTGATAATCCTGTTGAATGACTTCTATGTAATTAAATAATGATAATTCGGATTGAATTAGAAAAACATAATAAGTCACGGTTGATTTTAATCTATTAATTAATGTATCTATTTAAAATTCAGTTTTACAGCAAATTTGGTCGGTCCATGAAAATCCTCTTTGTTTCTACTCTACAACGCCGAGATAATACCGTTACATGCCCATGCCATTTACTGGTTACTAAAAGCATTTCTTTGAGGGAGTAGTCGCTCAGCAGCATCGGCATTTCAGATGGTTTCTAGCTGGAGCATTGAAATCCGGTCTTCCGATGGAAAGAAGCGGCAAACTAACATGGCTATACAGAAATCCATTTCTTGTTTGTTTATTTGGTTGAAGCGCATATGATTTGCACGAGCATTGTTATTGTTATTGTAATTTTCTAAAAAATCCATCAACAATCAGTTTTAGATAGTTAGTAGTTAGTTAGTAAAGCACTGGAAATATGGAAACCTCTATATGTGTCATGTCATCGTCTGACATTTAATCTAATACGATTTGTTATTTTAAAAGGTGTAGAGAAGTAAACTAGACGCAAATTAGCAATTTAAAAATATATTGAAATTGTTCTGGAAAGCGAACTATCAATCATCAATCAGGGGAACTGGACTTCCGAGTGTGTTGTAACGATAATGAAAGGTGTTGGGAAAGTAAAATAAAGCTCACAGCCCCAACTTCAAGTTAATTTAATGTTGTCAGCCAAGCTCTTTTATAGGAGAGTACCTGACCTCAAGGTAAACTATAAAAGCCTTATTACTAAATAAATTAAAGAAATACAAAAAATTGACGTTATTAGCGCAAAGTTACGGTAAGCATCATACTCATTGGGAGAGGAACCGATTGTTGATTGTTCTAGGAGAAGGTTATTCAGCGTTCGAGGATTTGAGTGATTGAAATATTTTGTTGTAATCCGGCGTTTTTAATAATTGAATGTTTAAGGGGGCAACTTGGGTCATAGTTTGTCATTCGATTTTTTACAGGTGCTTGTGAAGAGGGAAGTCCACAAGAGTTATTATGACCTGCTCGGACTCACCCCGAAGGCTTCTCAGACGGACATAAAACAGGCGTACTACAAGAAATCAATGGTTTATCATCCTGACAAGGGAGATGTTAGTGTGGACCAGTTTTATAATTATTGAAAGAGAGGATTATTAAGATAAGCAAAGACACAATGACGCTAATAATTTTTTGTTTAAAATTGTATTCACAGGGAAATCCAGAAAGATTCCGAGAAATTACAACGGCGTACGAAGTTTTAGGAAACCTCAAATTAAGAAAGTTGTATGATAAAGGGATGTTGCCTTCTGCCAGTGGATTTATGTCGCAGTCAGAAATAAATGAAAACCTCAAGACAGACATACCTCCCACTCGTAGAAAAGAATATCCCCAAACAAAGCATTTTTATGAAAAAGTAATGACATTGAATCTTGTAAACATTAGCTTAACCTAACCGTCACATCTGTATTGAATATTTAAAACATATAGAATGTTCATGTTTTTATCGTTATTTGTCATTACTTACAGCAAAAAGCGCACCCCTTTGATGAAAGCCTGAGAAGCAAGTCGCACACAGGACAGTCCGATCGCTTTAATTTTGACGCATGGTATGAATATGAAGCATTTAATGACAAAAATGAATTAATTGTATAGGTGAGTTTAGTTGAGCACTTTCATTTTTTAATTTGTTTATCTGTAGGACGCAGGCTCATTATTCCGAAACCTTTGCTAAACGGACAGCCGCAAGACAAAATATGAGACAGAAAACGGAAGAGGTCTCGGAGGAATTTAAAAAGGTGGATGCAATTGTAACTGGACTGTTTTTTTCCCTCATTGCTGCGGTTTTACTTCTCGCGCAAGCTGTAAAACATCAAGACGTTGAACGTCAATTCAAACCGAAAGATAAATGAAGCCAGCTTTTATAAACACTTTAACATAAACGTACTGTTAGTAAACTAGTCCAACTGCGAGCGCGTATTAGCAATGTACATTATTAACGTAGCTTATATATAAATCAAGAGCAAACACGTGTAGAATATTTATTTTCATGAGCGAAATATAACATAATCAGATTGCCTACAATGTCAACCAATGTACATACACAAATGTGCATAAACGGATGCATTATATATTGTCACCCAAACTTTATTCGGACGTTGTCCATTTCAAGAAACTTCCTTTACTGCATTAAATAATTATTAGCGACGGTTCATTTTTGTTTTTGTTAAGGATACTGATTGTTGATATGGTAATAGAAATTTCATGTATGTAAATCTTTATAGAAAGCTGTGCCGAAGCTACCGGCGTTTGACGTTTAAAACACATAACATTTACATAACTTCCATATCCATATCCCATCCTATAATAATTAATAAACTTGCTTTGCTATTGATAGCATAATTTTCGATCTACTAAATGGTACAAATTGATGCAAGCCTAAAAACTGAATAACGAATTAACGAAAAAAATTAATACATTTAATTCTTCCAAACAAGTTTCAAATAGCATAGCGTTCACTTTGTATAATATTCCTGTAAAAATAATATTGTTTTTTTTTTCAAATGAGCAAGCCATAGTTAGTTAAAACCTAGTCAATATATTTGGTCCGTACCAACAAGCTAGCTATAGTAGGTATACATATATAGTAATAATATTGTGCGGACCTACAAAAATGTATTGTAGTGTAGTGCAATGTTAGTACATGAAACGACGATACTGATGAAAGATTTGTCCATTATTTCACTCATCGTCAGAATACACTATGACTATAATACCTTTTCCGGCTCCTCCGCAGTGGAGAATTCTAGTGCTCCCCGAGGATTAACTTTTATATTCTCTGGTTGGAATTGGAAATGCAAACCACTTCCTTTGTATCTCTCCAGTCCGGATCATTGGCATTACCTATTTCAGCATAACAGGAAGCATTAATTTTCAGCCTACCGCTATCCAGACAAAGGAGATGATGGACCATCAAACAAGATGACTTCATAAGTGTAATGCAACCATATGCAATGCCCAACAATGCATGTCCACTCATTTTCCTTTCCACCATATTCATGGGATGTGTCGGAACGGATATTATCGTACCAAGTGAAAGCAAAAGACGATAACTTTCTCCTATCCGAATACCCTATTATTAGCCATTCCCCCTTCAAAATTCAAAATTGGCTGTTATGGAAGATTGTAAAATAGCAGTACTTTTCGTATCGTCCCCTTCCCACCGTCCATTAGCACTCCTCCTCCAACCATAAAAATGCTCAAATTCAAAAGCTTCACAACATTACTTCCGTATTCCGTATATCCAAAGTACCGGCAGTAGTTTTATAGTACAATTTGCTTGGCGGAAAATGGACTGGAGTGTTTTGGATGGAAATGATCATGATTAAAGTAGCTTTTCTCGAAGGCTTCCTTTTCTATTCAAGCTAATTCAAAGTAAAGTGTGACTTATTTGACCACACACGCCTTCGCTACAACTCACCTGCAATCCAATTGACTCCAAAAGCAGCGCTCATGCGTATCAAATAAAGGACGCTGTGAAACAATTAGATACTTCCGAATAACTAATTAGGACGTAAATTTTGTAATTACAGCGGTGCCTCCTAAACATGGTCGCCGACCCTACCCTGTTTTTTAAAGATCTATGTAGTGTTGAAAATAGCTGAAGAATGATTCAAGACAGATAACGTCGCCGTTGAGGTTGGCGTTGTCATCGAAGAAGGATTAAAGCCTCCCATTTTTAAGCCTCTTATTCTAAACGGTAGGATACAATGAAGGGAGGGAAAGGAAAATAATAGAAAAATCCACAGAAAGAAGTATTATGCAATCTCACACCTTGCCTTTCACAATTCAATGCAACATAATCAGACACATACCTACCTACTTACTTTCTGGGGTGAGGTGAAGAGAAAAGGAATCAGGGGGAGATGATGATAAGCCGTAATATACTTAACGAAAAAACAAGCCTTGCATCTTTACTCCCTTTCTCCGCCACTTACAATTGCAGTGAATGTCATTGTTGTTGGTCTAAAAGCGGAGAGAGAAAAAGTGCGACTCGCTTTTCACAGCATAAGAAAAGAAAGCATCATCGGATCGGATCTATTTCAATGCTCACTGTTCACAAGAAAAAACCTCAGGAAAGTAGGAGCTTAAGCAATTCCAAGATCCAAATTATTTGATATCATTGCTGCTGACTCATCCTTTTTCCTCCTTTTTATTTAAACAGGGTTGAAAAAAGGGACATTGTCAGGGGTTGTTCTTACAGCCTCCGGTAAAAAACTTTCCAAACAACATTGAAATAAAAGCAAATTGTAAGTACGATTATTGCCATTACAATGTTTGTGTTTGAGTTTGAGTACACATTAGGAAAAGAATCTGGATCCGGTGGTTTTAATACACTCCGGTTTCCTATTTTTTCTTCTCCTCCAAGCAGGAGAGGATTGAGTGGGGCTAAAAACTTCAATATTGTCACTTTACTTCTTTTTTTTAGAACAGAGTGAAAAGCCAGAGGGTAAGTCTGGCAGTAAAAAAATACGACGAGATGAACAAGAGATTTGCGCCGTTTCTCTCCCCCTTCAATTCCTTTGATATTGGGTCTACTTTCCTGGCATAGTATTTCTCTTGAAGCTGTCATTAGATGCCTCCCCATGCCACATTTTGGTGAATGACCGATGGACACGAGGATGACGACTCTATTCACGTTTGAGACTTTCTCCTTCTTGTCCGAATCGTATAATGTGTCCATCCTCGCATTCAACTTGGACGATTACAATGGGCTCGATGATGGACTAGAAAAAATGGGGTTGTTAAAAAATAAACTTTCTTACTATTTCACCTTTTTCTAAAGAAAGGAGTAAAAATCTCTCCTTCTCCCTCTCTTGGTTGTACTTTCTTTTATGTGATACTGGCAAACGGGCGGAGGTCGTGTCCCAGTCATATCGGAACGTAAAGATTTTTTTTACTTGGAAAAGAATTTATTTTTTGAAGAATATAAAGTTACAGTAAAAATTGTTTTATTCTTTTCTCCCTCCCAACTTTCTCTTTTTTTTTCCAAAATCCATTCCAAACTTACATTTACTACACTCGTGTGCCCTCTTTCTCCAGGTTTGGAAGGATGAAGGAGAAACTAAACTTGTGGTATAATGGGAGAGGACAAGGACCACGGAGTAAAGGATGAGATTGAATGACTGACTGAACAAAAAATATCAAATAGGGTAAAGGCAAAAGAGGGGTACATGTACATATCCAAGAATCGAAAGGATGAACGACCAAAAGAAGAAGAGGGAAACCCTAAAAGAAAGATTTCAGCTTTTCCAACATTTTCATTCCACTCCTTCAACTTTCCATCTTCCTGTATCAGGGAGAAGAAATAAGACGATGGCATGGCCATGCGATGGCAAAGTACAAACCAGAGAGAAAGAGAGAGGAAAAATACGCTCTAAACTCATTCTTTCCACTTTTTTCTTACTTAATCCCTTACTTTTCTTCCTGGTCATGAACAGATAGAAACTAAAAGAAATAAAGGGGGAAAGACAGAGACACCAAGAAGGAGGAAGAAGAAGCCTCTTTAAAAAAAAGAAAAGTGCATACGGATAGTTAGCCATGTTAGCTTCCACTACTTTCATACTTTAGTAGACACAAGGGAAAAGTTTCCATTGGAAAAGACAACGGGATCGTATAAGTACATGTATAGGGGAAGGAAGAAAAAATGGAAAACTTTCCATATTACGGAATCGGAATCACAGTGGAGGAGGTAAATGACGATCATACGATGATGATGATGCCCGACGACGTTGATGCTGATGATGATGGTGGTGGTGGAAGAGCTCCCTTTTAAGATTTTTTTTTCGGTTCCGATGAGTTGAGTGACTGTACACAAAGGAGACAAACGTTAAGAAAGTAGAAAAAAGACAAGAAAACCATTGGAGGATCCCTCCTCTTCCTCTGTTTGAATAGCGGAAGAAGAGATTTCTCCACAATTTTATTTTTGTTGGAACAAGATGTGTAACTACTCAAGAGAGGTATACTTAAATGTTGTGGCCCTTCTCCTCCTCCAAGTTTGTTATCGATGTAAAGAAGTAAGACAGATCAGGGAAAAGAATGAAAATGAAACTAAATAGCGTATTACACCGGGGTAGTAATAGCTCAAGAACTAGTTACCAAATCATGAGGGAGACTTGATACAAAAAAAAACATATCTAATGTTGCTTTTCCTCTTCCTCCTCTTGTTTGGCCAGAGCTATTTTTAAAAAGGAACGGACTTGAGATTTTTTTCCCTTCATTTAGATCTACAGGAGAAGGGATAAGAAGAGACGGGAGGACGAAGAAAGAGGGAAAAGATATCAAAAGAGATGGAATGGGAGAGGCGGATGAAGAAGGGAAAGAGAAAACTGCAAGCAAAGCAACGTGATTCCTTGCAAGTTGAGGAGATACTTTTTGAGTTACGTATAAGTTGAAAGAGAGGTTTTTTAAAAGATTTTTTTTTGTACATTTTCGTTTTTTTCCTTCTCCTCTTCCCTTTCCAGAGAGAGATCTCACATCAATTATTCGTCTAAATGACACTTTACCCCCTGCTCAGCCCTTCATCAGTGCATATCAACATTTTGCTCATAAAAGTATTCGCTTTCTAAAGCTATTTTTGAATCTCCTCCTCAGAAGCTGCTTTATATATAAGAAGTAGCTAGTTTGACTGTACGCAGAGTAGGTGTGAATGTATATACATACATTACATGGTCACAATTCACAATGCTATTATAAACTTCAAGTTTTTTTTACAAGTTACAACTTTCTTTATTTTTTAGGGAAAGTGAAAGTGGAAGAAATTACATGAAAGGGAGTGACTAGATCTTCTCAAGCAAGCAAGCAAAGTGTAAGAAGCAGCTTTACAATTTACAATTCCCAATACTGTCGTGTACTCCCATTTTAGCCTAATGTTTGTAATTGTTACATGTTGGAATGTTCAAGTTTTATGGGGCTGCCACTCTTCTCAAACTAATGGAAAGTGATGTGGATTATGTCTCCTCTCTGGTCTATTGTCTACGGTGTGATGAGAAGAAACTGAAAGGGAACCCAATTGGGAGAAAAGGATAAACGGATAAGTTTAACTTAACTTATTTATGTAACTATAAACTCGCGCTCGCGCAGTCTCATGTCTAGGGGGCGAGATTTCATGTATTTACATATCGGCCGTTCTTCTTCCCATGAACTCCAACGGTAGGATGTGTACGAATTACATCAAAAGGAGCGTTTTACGACCAATTTATAAATACATATTTTACATATTTTGGGGGTTAAGCACATATTACATATGTGCTTAAATATTTTGGCTATTTTTACATATTCCATATATATTTACGAGTTTTTACCACTTTTATCCAATTTTGTGTCTATTTTTCAACTTTTTTTACTACTTTTTCAATTTTTGCCCAAATTTTCCCATGTTTCTTCGAATTTTAACTATTTTGAAAACATTTACGCTATTATTAAAGCGAATACTAGCTTTAAAAGTGCTAGTATTTTTGTGCTAACACAGTTGATTAGACTTATAGTTTATTTTGAGAAACTATACGAATGATGATGTGCATACATTTAAATAGGCACTATGATATTAATTTTTTATTCCAATTAATTTGAAAAAGTCAGTTTAAATGTTGGATAAGTATACACGTATTTCCTATCTACGGTTATCAAATGTCATACATTAAGGGATATCTATGTCTAAAAGGCTACCAAGATGTCTATATAGTGCTGCGTTTGTATTTAAATTGCTTAATGCGATAGCTCTCCATGTTATTTGTACTTAATTTAGCTCTAAAAGTATGGAATCCGTGTACTGTAACTTTTGCGAAACATTGTTTGGACAAAATGTATAAAAATTGATAAAAATAGGCTGTTTTTCAAAATTTTAAATACATATTTAAGCACATATTTTGGTAATTTTAAGCACATAAATACATACATATTTAAACCGTCATAAGCACATATTTGCTCGCCCCCTACTCATGTCTATTGTTTAACTTAGCAGCAGTTAAGATGAAAGTAAAAAGTAAAGGGAATAGAAATTCTGTGGGAAGTGAGATGTAGATTGTCGATAATATCTTAAATTTCCACGTGGCCATGTTTGCAATAAAAAAACTTCTGAAATATAATCTGGATTTGATGACGATGATGATGATGACGTTTGGATAAAAATCATGTCCAAAACTCTTCATTAACAGAGGGGAAATTGATTGCCTTTCCACACGCAACATTGGGGGACGTGCAGTATGCACTTTTCATTTAAATGATCAATTATTAAGCAAAATGCAATGAAATGCAGAAGTACTTGAGCTAGAGCATTTGACTATATGGCTTACTTATGGTCCTAGTTCCATTTCCTCCTTCCCGTCCCGCACGTTTCAGAAAAAGAATAATAACTGACAGAAATCCATGCATGCACCTACACACGGTTTTCTTAATATGCACCCATTCATCAGTTAAATTTAATTATCATTATTATTTTTGTCCGCACACCCGAACAGTATAATTAAATAGGGAATGACATGAAATGGTCATACATCATGTGTGATGCATATTTTGTAAATTGCAGCAAAGCCTCCGGTTGGGAAATCAGTCCTGTTGTATCAAATGCACTGTCCCAAACTACATAACGTACATACATACATCAAATGCACTGGCTTTTTTCCTGGCATATGCATTGAATTTAAACCTTTCAGATTTTAAAATCAAAACATGGAATTCATCTAGAAAACCACAGGTTTATATACATCAATTACATTTATTTGTATTTAAGCAGCTCGTCACAAGTACAAGTATCAAATAGCCCCAGTTTGATTCGACAATATAACACCGTT
>JAQIWX010000171.1:0-23574 GCA_034696785.1 Lepidocyrtus cyaneus | reverse complement strand
ATCATCATCATCTCGCGAAATAGTTTCAGCACAGTTTATTCCACACTGTCAAAGTATCCTTTTATCTACTAGCCCTCCGCTCACTTTGTAATTGATCTTCTCTGAGGATCTGAGTCAGAGCCAACAAATTTTTTAATAGTGAAATGGAAAAAGGAACTTTTGGATGAACGCGTCTGACATTAACCACAAACAATTTCCATTGTATGAGTATTTCCAACGACCATTTCTTCTCAACTATTGCATAAGATTGGATTATTATAGTACTCAAGAATGCAACGTATTTTTTTTCTCTCAATAAATTTTGTTATTGACAATGAAATGGAGTTTCAATAACATCAACTCATGTGGTATGGATATCAAGCCCAGGAGTAAAATTTATTGGCACTATTGGTTTTGCTGAGAGATTTGCGGTGAAGGAATTGCTTTTAGAGCTCATTTGTTTCGTCATCGATTTTAAATTCATGCCTACCTAATAAAGATTTGCAGAATGTGAAGAGTTTGACAGATGAAAGTCAATCGAAAAAAAAATACATTCTGAAAGGAGTTTGTAATGAAATGATATAAACGAAGCCTGAACAAAAGAGATGAACATGACATGGTAATGGCAATGAAAACGTTTCGTTGCTCTGCCTCCCTTCACGTAGAAAAGTGCACTTCCCAGAGTTGAATGAAGGGCGGGGGGACCTTAATAATCCATTAAATAATAATAATAATATAGAAAAGCCTTTTGTATCATGTTATTTTATAAGGATATTCAAGTTTAAAGGGCTTTCATATGAGCAAATAATAATAATAATAAGGAATTGATGATGATGACGATGATGACAAACGAGTAATTGAAAAACTGAAGAGACCTCTTTTAAACAAAGCAACTTAAACTGGGCTGCCTATGAGGATGAGCACTTCTTTTTTTAATAAAAATGATGAAGCACGAGTGGAGAAACACGGAACAAAAAAAACGTAATTTGCGCATTAGACTTTTTTATAGCTCTATTCCTTATTTCAAACCTTGGGACAATGGGGAATGCATGGAAATGCATAATAAATATCATAATCATATAGTGATACAATGTCATTTATTTTCTCATTTGTGATGAAAACATAATAATAATTCGTTGAAAGAAGAAGAAAAAATAACTTGTAGACGTTTTCGTGATGTTCGAAAAATGAGCAAAATGATAATGATAATAAAAAATTCGCGACGATGATGCTCCCATCCATTCTGATTTTTGTCGTGTTGTGATTCCATCTTTAGCTCTGGCAAAAAGTTGTCCACAGTATGGAAGACTCGGTTTGGAGTTATGCAAAGGACCCATTTCTAACAGCCCTTCATTACATTCCTATCAATGGAGTCCATACATTACCACCTAGACAATATGATATGATAACTATGATGCATGGGTCATAAAACAACTGAAAAATTGGTCCACAATTCGACTGACAAATTTGAGCAAGTCTTGTCTCAATCTTGTTTTATGTCTTTTGGATAAGTGTTTGAAGTGCTAACAATAAGAATAAGTCAGTGATTGTTGAAAATTGGCGCTGTGCATCTGAATCCCAGCACATATTTTAGCAACGTCTCCTGTAACAAAAAAAAATGGGGATGACAGGCACAAAAAGCCTATCAAGATTTAATAGCTATGAAGGCACTTTTGTATCTTTCATGTTAAGCACGTAGCGAATAGAAGTACAAGGACACTCCACTGACTGTCGTTGTCGTTGTCACTCAACCATATAAATTCTTCAGAAAAGTTATTTGATTCAATACTTTTTCTGTTGAGTTGTTCGAATTCATGTAGCGTTCCTCACTGTTCTTTTTGGGAACTGTGAGATCATCTTGGGATGGGTATTACATGGTGAGCATGTCATGTTGAAGCAATGACTCATGACTCATATTATATTCAACTAGTCGTTAAAAAAAGTTATTGAGTGAATGCAATTTCGATTGAGGATGGCCAAAGTAATCCATCTCTGAAGTGGACTAGCCTTCCATTGACATTATGTGGTATGTCGAGCTGAATAAAGTTGCAGTAGTCACTGTCAACAGTCTTTCAGTTCTTGAAAGGGATGCTTAAGCTTTGTTATGTTAGAGCATGCTAATTTTAATTATAAAACTATATAAGATGAAAATGAGCAGGAATAGTGTAAGTGGGTAGGGTAGATTTTCTTGCGTGACGGTCACAGGAGAGTAAATGTGGAAAAAATGGAACTTCGTTTTTTGAAAAAAAAACCACACCAAAAAGGATTGAAGTGACAATGCTTTTAACTTTTAAATGTCCTCTCTGTCGCTATTATTATTTGAAAGTGGCTATTTGTTTCCATCAGAATGAGGCATTTTTTATGGAGTTCTCCATTTAGCTGCGGCAATAGACCAAGGAAGATGGCCAAGGTGATGCATGCACAAGTATTATTATACCAGTTGTCATTATGTCATTGTCACAGGGGAGCTTTTGAATAAGCAAAAGCATTCTTTGAAAATTAAGAATATATCTTGACTGTATTATTAAATGTGAAGATTTTTTTGTGTAAATGCAAATAGCATAATTTAGCTTTGTTTTAGCTGCTGAAAATCGCTTGGGAAAATCCATTCGCTAATTCTAACTTCCTTTTTTGTTTGTGACAGTTTTAATTCATCATCATACTTAAGACTTGCCTATCTGTTTGTCAGTATAGGGCAGTAGCTATGGTAATCCATTTTTTACGGCGTTGAAACCAACAAAAAAGCTTCGTGAAATCGGATGTATCAAACTTTGAGATATGTATTTAAATACGTGTGCATTATGAAATTGTGAGTGGTCTGTGACAAATGATATGAAATTAGCCAAATTGAAATTTTCAAATGTTACCCAAGCAGTAATATTGCGTATCAATAAGACAATTAAACTTCGGCTAAGCAAGTTTTAAATTTTCGTATTAATTTTTTATTTATTTCTTAACAGGGGTTGGAGCAGGAGAAGTATCAGCTCAAGCGGAAGCTGGATGCTGCCGTCACAGACTATGAGACGAGCGTTGCGGAGCTCCAAGCAGACATCAATGAGCTCCAACGCTCATTGGAAGACCAGCAAAGACTGATGAAGCAGACGGACCGGGAGCATGGCCTCATTGTCAACGAGCTAACGGAACAAAACCAGAGGCTGACTAGCCAGCTCAAAGAGGCAGTCCGGAAGGAAGAAAGCCTAACCTCCCAGCTCCAGTCCCTCCGGGATCAGTTTTCAATGAGGAAGGTAGCCATGTCTGATCATGCCAGTCATCTAGAAAATTTACGCGATGAAGTAAGTCCACCACCACTTTTTTCTAAAAAAAAAAAAACTTTTTCTTCTGTTGTTTGAAAGTTGAAACGAATTTTTGTTTTTGAAAGTAAAACAACTTTAATCTTTAGCATTATCGTCATCCTAATCATCCCATTTTCTGTTTTTGACAATCCCCATTTTCTATTTTTTATCTCTGTCTCTGGCCAGAACACACACAGTCAAGCCGTCGTCCTTGTACGTACCACACAGCAACTGTCGCCAAGCCCCAATTAACTTTCTGTTTTAGTTTTACCCTCCCTCCCTCTCATTCCTATAATTATCATTTTGTGCAAGCAATTTTAGCCATCACTAGCCATTAGCGTTTGAGTGAAAGGACATGTTTGTGTCTTGTAACTTGTGCCTTTGTAATTGCAAAATGTGATTATCAAATCGAGCGTGCCTTGCAGTCCTCACCTAATCACTGGTTCTTTTTTTATTGCATTCCTTAAAGCTCGTCCCATTTCTTGCCAAGTTCCTTCCATTTCTACATAAATATGCTAAATCTAATGCACATTTTCCTTTTCAAGAGAGAAGAAAAAACACATTGAAATTTCATGTGTCATTTCCTTGTGCTGTTGTGCACTTTTATTATCGTAATTTTAAATGAGATTATCTCTCTCTTAGCGGTGTTGTTTGTTGTTTCACAAGGGGCGTAGGGTAGTATTATTAATATGTACTTGGACGAACTGACGATTTCAAAGAGGAATTTTGTTAAATCTGTGATGCAGCTATTTGGATGTGATTTTGCATGTTCACCAAGTCCCATCGTTTACATTTTACTGCCAAAATAAAACTTGAGTTTAGAGGTAATCAATGGTTTATAATTATTGCCAACGACGAGGAATGGAAGGACAAGCCGAAATTTATGTTTACATTTTTCTTCCCTCCTCCCTCCTTTCTCTCCCTGATTGCTTTATTTTACGAGCAAAATTTATGCAACCGCCGTGTTCATGTTCCCAAGATTAATTTGAGAGTTTGGGAAATCACGGGCTATAATTTAGGGCTATTTCGAGTAATTATTGGGGAGGGATGTTTTCTCATGTCTGTATGTAGTTACCTATGTATGATGCTAAGTTTTATTTCTTTTTCTTTGTGTGTGGCTCACGTTTTTGCCAACTACCGCAGATTGCCATAATATCGTCCAAGAAATGCGACTTGGAGAAGAAGATTGATATGCTGTTGGCGGAAAAGGAAGGGCTCTCCCACCATTTGGATGACTCCGCAGACCGAATCATTCTGCTAGAGAGGCAGAATCGTGAGCAAGAACTCCAACTGATTAACCAGCGACATGAAGTGGATGAGATGAAGGCTGCAAATCAATCCCTAAGTGCAAGGTACATTTTCTAAACATAGAACCCAGACGTTTTATTACCTTCATTTTACGACATGACAAATTGGAAGTGAGATTTCACATGTAAAAGTTGCAAAAAACGAAAGTGGATATTTGCGATTCTGTTGAAACCAAGCTGTTGATCTGTGATTGGGGCTCCTTTAAATTTCAATTTGCTTCTCCACCAGACTGGAAATGCTAAGTCGGTCTGCCGCCGTCAACCGTTCATTACTCAATGAGCTTGAGCTGTCAGCGGATTTCAGGACGACGTCCGGTCTCTCAGCCGCGTCCTCTGGGATCGGAGGGGAAGAGGATGAAATTGAATGTGATGAAGGCCTTCCTCATAATACGTCTCATGTGAAAGAGGTAAGGGGAAAGGTAAAACAAAAGATTGCTTTCATTTATTTCAGACTGAGCTGAACCGTTCCGCCCCCACTCCATTTAAATTAAACATGCTGCCTCATTCAACTCCTTCATTTGCATACGCTTTCGAAAACGCCTGAAGTTCTGTTGAACGTTGAAGAAGAAGAGACTGTTTATTCAGCTGTCAGTATTCCATCAACTACGGGCCATTTTATTTCTGTCAGAATTACAAACTGAATCCTTTTCAGTTGATTGAAAAAGAAATAGTTTCGCACAACACCATTTACGATCAATCACAGTGAATCTTGAATAGTTAATACCTGGTTTTCCTAAAATGAATGCATGATGCTCCTTTTCCCAATAAATAATAGATTTCTATGATCACTGAATAGAATATGACGGATTGTAAATGGTGATGATTATTGTTTATAATAGGTTTCATCTATTTTTTTAGTTTTTTTAAACTTGAATTAATTGAGATTTTGGTTGGCGAATAAAAATATGAAGCTCAAATATCAATGCAAACTCACACAATCGGGTTGTAAATGATGGTTTATTGTTTATTTATTTTACTTTTACTACGGAAGAGGAAGAACAATCTCGAGTTGAAACATGATAGGAGCATTATTTACAATTTACCTAGTTACATAATATTGGGGTCCCAGTGTTGTTGGAACAAATTGATTTGAAGTTGAATGGTTTATCGAACGGAACATTCAGTCAGTCTCTGCTCGACTTTCTGTAAAATCAATTGCGAACTGTATTTTTTAACGCTCATTTTCTTTTTTGAATTTTTTTCCAACCAGCTCAAAGAAGAAATCTGGCTTGCGTACTGTGCCATCATGGACATGTGCACTCAACTGAAAGGGTTGAAAGCAACGGCAAAGAGTGAAGAAACAACGTCTTCAAACAGCATGGAAACTTCCCTCCAGGACTCCTGTGTTGCCATTAAGGTGAGAACCAGATCATCATCCTCTCATTTTTACATTGTCATTTAATGTACCTGTTATTAATTCATATTTTTCTTGATTAGCAGCCAGGGATTTTGAGTACGTCGCTCGAAGAGCTGAAACTGCTTCTGCGGGAGCTTGGGAACGTCGACGGATTGGATACTGGTGCTATCAAGTCCCAAATCGAACTTGAGATGCGTCTTCACGCTGCCGAGGAGGCTCTCAACAAGTCAGAGCGCTTCCTGTCTGATAAGGGCGAGGAGAACAGGCGACTCAAAGAAGAGAATAATCAGCTTACTAGTAAGTTCTTCCCTCCGTTTCCGCTCTCATTCCCACCACATTTCGATGGGATTCTTCTTTTTTTTGTAGTTGGTTGGTTGAGTGACGGAAGTGCAAGGCAAGGCTTTAGAAGCGTCCTTACTTTTTGTGCCAGCTCAGCTCAACCCTCCGTCCTTCCTTTGACAAAGAATTTTTACCTAACTGTCCAGATGCTTGAAGATGATAAGCTTATATACGTAAATCAAAATGAATAGAGTATGAAGCACTTACTTGTTAATTGTTTTCTTAGTAGTATTAGTATTGATGATTTAGATCATCTTCTCCGATCTACATAAGTAGTGTTAATAGGCATAGGTATTCATTTTGATATGGCATATTATCATCATCTCTTGAATGGAATGGCTTCATTCGTTTGTTCAAGACTTTTGTTCAAATTACTTATGGGATTTACTGCCCACCCTAATCACAACTTATATCTTGCCTTGCCACGATGACAAAGCATTGTTAGAATAAGATTGGCATACAATTCCGACTTGCAATATTTTTTATTACAGAGGTTGTAAAATAATAGCTGCAACTCAATTGATGGATTACAAAATAGGGTTTGGGGTGGACTGGATTGTAATAAAATCTGGGAATGTATTTGTTTTACAAGACATATCATCATCGGCCTGTTCTTAAAATGGTTGCCATTTGTTACCTTGAAACCTAGCTGAAGCTGAATGATAATAATGAATGCCACAGCCTTTTCCTTTTAAAACTTTGAGGAACAATTTTTGCAAACACAGAAGTCTTTGTTGAAAAATTTCAACAAGTTTTCAACATAAAAAAAGAAACCGAGATGGCATATATGATGAAGGACAAAAATATGCTCATTAAAATGTGGATTTGAAGAAGGAATATTTTTTTTGGTAAATTAATTTTAATGAGCCGCTAATTTAACTTGTGTCCCCCAGGTCAACTGACAATCCGAGAGGCAGAGCTTGCCGCAGTTACCGAAGAAAGGGATAATTCACGTCGTGACCTGAGCGAAACTCACCTTGCCAAAGACGAGATCGTTAAGAAAGCCTGGGAACTCCGTGATCAAGCTGTACAAAGGAAAAATAAGGCTGAAATTGAGGTGGCCCGTACGAGAATCGATATGATGCAAGTGAACAGCCAGTTAATGGAAGCCATTCAACAAAAGATCCAATTAAGTCAACAACTTGAACAATGGCAGGTGGGTGTGAATATTGTGATGAGAATCATTATAATTATAGTGGTGGAGCAAACTAAAAAAAAAGTAAAATTTATTATTAGGCTTTAAGTTGGACGTTATGATCTGATATAAATAATTTGAGTGATATTGTCACGTCGGACATTATTGCTTCATCGTAGTACCTTATTAATAATATTCAATGGCGAAATTAATTTCTCCATTTTCTAGTCTCAGATAAGTAGGTGCGAAAAAATGGTGTAGATTGACAAGAAAAGTTATTGACATTGCCCCACATGTATAATTATAATAATAATTTAAATATGCAAATTTCTAGACAACGCACTGAAACCCATCCTCTGACTCATCTTAACTAATTGCCAATAATTTAAACCAACTGACGAGTCACGGTTTTTTACGACCGCTCATTAAAGTTCTCTCGCGGAAAACATGTTGGATCATTGTCATTATTACTATTACACGGCATGACATGAGAGACGAGACTCAAAGCTACAATTAAAGTTAATAACTATGTATTAGCTACACAAGTGCCTGAAAGAATGGAATAAAATGGGACAAAAGTCTCGTACCGGATTCGTTTTTTTTTTGTTGGCGACATTAGTTCAAAATGACATAAATTAAGATTATACCCAACTTTTAACCAGACTCTAAAGACAGTTTATTTTGGATGCAGATATTTAACAAAAAGGGTGCAAAATTTTTCTTACTATTTGCTAAAATGAAACTGAAGCAATTCACCCACGTTTTCCCTTTCAATTCCAGGTCGATATGCAGCAACTTCTGGATGAACAAATGCGAACCAAGCTATCCCACCAGGAAGCCGCCATTAAGGAAGGGACCCCCCAGAAACCCGTCATTGCAACGATGCCGTCCACTTCTCAATTCGAGAGGAGAAGAAACAAACTGGTAGCCTTATTCCGTAGCGTCTACCCATAAAACAAGCTGCTACAGTAATTAAAAGTTTATCGAAAACCAAAACTGTTGTTTTTCTACATGTCCTTCCGCCCGAATCTAGTTTAGGAACTACTCGTAATTTTAAATACGTATAAAAGAATTAGAGTGATACTGATGCTGACCTGCCTTTATTAACGATAGAATATAAACTAGACAAATTATTTTTTAGCTAAATTACATTACCAATCACCTAAAAAATGATACATACCTATTTGTAACTACATAATATTTGTACTAAGCGCATGTTGTTAAATTTTAGACACTTTTTAAGAAACAGAAACCAGAGGTGTACTTACATGGTACTTAAGTAATGAAAGTGGTGGTGCATGCACGAATGATAATAATTATTTGTAAGATCGGGATGAAAATGGATGACTTCTAGTGTAATTAGGTTCCGGCCAAACTATATGCACCTTGTTCATTCGTCATATCATAATGTTCGTAATCCACGTTATAAGTAGGCTGTAATACGTTCCATTATTATACGCAACGGAAACAAATACTACTACTATGGGATATGAGAATTGCTTGTGCTCACAATAACTAAAATTTACAAGTCGTGGATGGAGGAAGTCCAAAAATCGAATGTTCTAATACTTGCCTCATTCCAGCCCATGAACATGGTTGCCTCCATTCCATTTTCCCATTCAGAGTATAAAGAAAAATACAATTCATATCAGACTTATTGTGGTGCGATTTTAATTTGCTGTGACTCAACTCCGCATTATTGGGTAGAACATGTCTGTGAAAGTACTTACATAATCTTAAGGATTTTTTAGTAATGTTAAGCTCGAAACTTAAATGCCTTACCGTGAACACTTAATGTATAATAAACTGTTTTAATGAAACGATAAAAAAAATGTGTTATATGTAAAAATTGATTTCTTCGCAAAAGGGTAGCGGTAGCATGCATTCATTTTTATAATGAGCTATTACCACTACCAGCCGTGCAATCAACACCATTTAATGTACATTTAAACTGCTTATCCATCTAGGTATGTATGCTTTCTCATGATTTCGCGAAAAAAAACAAATAACCATATCATTTTGAGAAAAAAACTAAAACTAAAGCCTTATAATTAAAGTTTTAACTGTTTCTGCGTTTTTCGGAGATGATGCTCTTGACGTAGTCTAATCAAATCAATCATCATTAAAAAAATCAATACCAGCTTTGGTCTCTCCATCCGTTGTGAACACACTGTTTTGGGTTAATAATAGGATTATGACAACGGAAACAGGAAACGTCGGGAGTAATTACTTTCAAGGCGAGTATTGTCAATACGATAGTTAATTGATTTGATTGCCGTTAATGAGCTTATCAGGCTTTTGAGATTCCTGAAATAGGTAAAATGTCTGACGTCTCAAATTCTTTGCTTGGGGGATTGGATTAGCTGTGTCGACATGCCTTCGGATCGGTCTAATTGAAAAGAAAAATGGATTCCGTGGCCCCCTTCAAAGGAAAAGGTGTGGAAAGAGTATGCCCTGTCGTCAAAGTGATTTTAACGGTGATCCTTGTCCTCCTCATCCAAGAATGTGGTGGAGTATCTCTGAGTAGTTTGCCAAAGAGTGTGGGATCCTCCAAGACTGTCCTTCCACCGGAGCCACCTTCCTCGGGAAAGAAGCCGTCCTCAGAATCTTCTGGACAGAAACCGGCGCCGAAAAATTCGAATCGAAATCTAGCCCCACCCACTGCATCATTTCTCTCCCAGTTGAACCTGAAACGGAGAAGAGATGAACCAAAGGATTATCATAACGCGCAGACCTCCTCCAAGGTTGAGGTGCTGGAGGAGCTGGAGTGTGTACAGACAATGTTCATGTCCCCATTCCACTTCCCAGTCCCATTCTCCGTGAATGAGTCAATCTACAAAAGGATTGAACAAACCTGCCGGTGGAACTTTATCGGGACGGAGCCCTGCATCCCAAAGATCTCCTGCGACACCAGCCAGATGAATGACTGTGAGGAGGAGTACCTGGAAATTGTGGACGGGCATCAGGGTGCCATCAAGATATGTTCAGGGGATTTGGTAGAGAATATTACAGCCGCGGATGACCTCAGGGACCTATTCGTTCATTATAAGGTTGTCAGCTCATCAGCCAAAGAGTCCAACAAGGAGAAAATGCTACTCGATTGTACAGTAACCTGTGGAAAGAGGGGCGAAGGGAATCCGCTCCCTACTAACTTTAGTGCTAAAATCAATCCAAAATGCCGTAAGTCAAGCTTTTAAATATGTGTAGTTTGAAGTTGCTACTTAACGTTTGTAGAACAATCCTTAATATGCAAAATTATGAACCCAAGTAATTTAAACGTGATGATGACAGTTTGCGGAACAAAGCCAAACGATGATAGGATTGTGGGTGGAGAAAATGCGAAAAAGTTCGAGTTCCCTTGGCTTATAGCCCTGGTGGAGACAAACACGCGGCAACCTTTCTGTGGCGGCTCCATCATCAATGATAAGTTCATCATGAGTGCGGGTCACTGCATCAAAGGGAAATACGTGGATTACAGGAATATCCAGGTGGTGGTGAATGGGCATGAGTTTGACGTCAGTCCCAACACCAATGTCATGAAGGAGCCGCCAAAGCCCAGGACATATCCCCAGGAAGAGCTTGAGCAACTGGACAAGGGGAATGGCTCTGTTCGATATAACATTGATGAAATCCTAGTTCACCCATTATATGTCTCGGAGTATGAATAGTTTAAATTTGTTTATTAGTACAATCCATAATTACCGGTTTGATCATTTATAATTTTTCCCCCTTATTTCTTTTATCAACAGAAATAATGACTTTGACGTCGCACTGCTGAAACTTCAGAGAACGATCGACCTTTCCGCAAAGCCTGTATCCTTGACCAGCTCACCCCTTCAACAGCCCCGTGCAATATGTCTTCCCCCTGTTGGTTCTTACCTTCGCACCTTTTCCAATAAGAAGGCTATCATCGCGGGGTGGGGCCTTCCTGGGATGGAAGCCCCCGGAACCCCTCAAATCCTCCAAAAGCTGGAAGTGAACGTCTTCTCTCCAGCCAAGTGCAAGACATTTTTCGCCCACCGAGTCAACAGACGAATGATCTGCGCTGGCCACGCTGAAGGAAAGAAAGATGCCTGCTCTGGGGATAGTGGAGGTCCGCTCGTTCTTGAAGATCGACCTAAAGTTTGGACCCAAATTGGAAGCGTGTCTTGGGGAGAAGGTTGTGGGGAGGTAGCCAATCCCGGTGTATATTTCAGAACCACAGAAGGGGTTCAGTGGATCAACTACATGGCAAATTACTACAGTGGCGTGGAGCCCGATGATAAAGGGGCAACTTGGTGTGCTATCCCATCATGATTCATCATGAATGTTCTTTCCATGCGAATGCAAATAATAAATCAATAAGCTGCTAATTCCATAAAATTATTCGTCAACTTCACACATTTTTATTTATTTTTCTTCGTCCATTTTCCCCACGGCCTGTTATTTACTATTTATCAGATGACTTGAAGAGGTCATAAAAAATTGAGTTGTTTATTAATATCATTTCCTAAATCAGAAGCTGGTAAAAAGTTTTGGTACAAATACAGCGATTACATCATAACAATCATCCTCTCATAAATATTTATCACAATAGAAAAATTAATCGTTTCCTGTCATACCAGTTCAAAAAAGTAGCCTTCCCGGAGGAAGCTGAAGCACCCAAAATTATAACTAACATTTATATATGCCGCCCCACGGACTACAATTAACAAACTCCGACGTTTCTAATCAAACTAAATTACCTCAATAAATATGTTTTGTTAAGATGGTTCCCGAAAGCTGCCCATCCGACATTGGTTTTGTTTTAAATAGTAGTTAGATATGGAGTTATAAATAGCGAGGGCCCATTGACTAATTGTCATTAATAATTACAAAGTCATTCAATGTTTAATACCTACACTATTTAGAATTAACGTAATAATTAGTGAGATATATATTTTTAAAGGTCACAGGTTTCGATCAACAAAGTTGGAAGGGAAGGGATAGCAAAAATAGAATATTTTATACCCGTGTCCCAGTTCCTCCCATATCATTACTCCGCTACCGCCGCGGGAGGCCTTCCATTAACGAATAGGAGCACATTGAGCATAGACTCCATACGCTTTCGGAGATTGGTCAAGCGGAGTATTGAAAGTTGAGCTTCAGAATTGACTGGGAGAATTGCGAGTAGCCACCATGCCCATGACGGGCCGTCTGTACATGTCAACCAGTCGTCTTGGGGGGGAGGCATGTCGCCAAAGTGGAGGTTGATTATTTGGCGGCGTGCTTGACCAATTGAGGGGAACCATTCTAAAGCCTCCTTCAATAATTGGTCGTGGAGCTCCTTCAAGACTGAAAACGGCAAAGGAAATATTTTCATCATGAGTGGGTTTCCAGATTATCATTAAACATAAATAATGTGTTTGTTAAGGGCCGGAAAATGCAATATGTACCTGGTATTTCAGACGCCTCTATTGGTCGATCCTCAACGATCTCGATTTTCGCAGCGTTATAACCGTCTTTAACAATCTTGCGTAAGATTTTAAACCTCCGAATTCCCACCGTAACCACGACTGAGCGTCCATCCTTAAAAATTTGAGAATCTTTAATTTCCAACACAGTGCCTATGTCCCCGTAGCGGCCTTCAGAGAGAGCACAGCACATTCCAAACCGCTTGGTCCCATTCTCCATACACCGTCTGATCATAAGTCGGTAGCGGGGCTCGAACACATGCAAAAGGCATGGGATGGTTGGGAATGCCATGGTGCAAACAAAGATCGGGATAATGTCTGATCTCAACGTTTCATCGTCTTCCGTTGAAGCCAATGAGTACAGCTCCTCCAGATGCTGCTTGCGTCTCTCCTCAAATTCCTTTGGAAAGTTTTGTGTTAGCGCGGCCTCCAGGAACTCGGTTACGGCGTGTCCTCGACTCGCCAAATAATTTCGAAGTGAGGCTTTGCACAGTGGGCACGCAGGATTGTGATCCAGGCATCGATCCAAGCAGCTTCTGCAAAATGTGTGACCGCATCCAGTGGACACGGGTTGGAATAATAAACGGTAGCAAAGGCTACACTCCAAGTCATTACTGGAAATCACGTTGACGTCCACATTTCGTAGGGAGGTCTTGGATTGTAGCACCGTCAGCCGACTCTCAAATGACTTGAGGTCTTGATTGGCTCGTCCAAACAGTCGAGTCATCTTTAAGCTCAACTGGTCCACAATCGCAGCGTTGGAATAATTGTTCCCCTTAATATTTCCGGGGAAGTTTACAAGATGGCGGCTGATATTCATTTGGTGTGGGAGCCGTGACGGTTGCTTCCAGCAGGCCCATGAACTTCCAAAGTCGAAATTGTTGGGGGCACTCGAACTGTAAACGTGAGAGGTGGGTTGATAAGGTTGATGGGGGTGGTAGTCACCCTCGTCATCCGAGTTATATTCAGAGTCAGGTCCCACAGAAGTTCGCATCAAACCTCTTGGTCGCCTTTCATATCTTCCGTGGCTATCGGAAATTTTCCTTCCGTGTGGGTATGGTGTGAATTGGAGCTGCTCCCCGGTATTATGTCTTTTAAGAGTTGACCCAACGGATGCCGTAGACTGGAGGAATAACTTTTGAAGGATTTTTATCATTTCGTTAATAACTTGGGACTGAGCTGGATCATCCTTTGGGACTGGGCTCATGGATGAGACGAGCTTCATCAGGTACATGCAAACAGTCAGGGAGAGGAACGCCTCCTCATATTTTCCCAGTGAGATTAAAGCGGAGGACTTGCGAAAATAGCCTTTCGGCCACATGGGACAAATTCTTGCGGCCGCTTCTGCGTCCTCCAAGGCTTCTTCGCTCCTTCCGGCGGTCAGCAATGCGTGAGATCTATTGCCAAGTGAGAGGTGATCACCCGGGACTGTTATTAAAGGAAAAATTGGCATATTTAAAATAAGGTGAAAACTAACAATGTACTTGATGAAATTCCAATACTTTGTCATTTTACTGACATTAGAATAAAAATTAAAAGACAAATTGGTAATTACCGAGATTCAGGGCCTCAGAGTATTTACGCAACGCCTGTTCCACATCCTTCTCCTCGAAACATGAGTTCCCTTCATTCCTAAGCCGTGTCGCGGCAACCTCATCCTTCCACCACTTTTCCACCAACGAGCCCAACAACACATTCGTCTTGCACTGGGCTATATCCCCACTGGTCAAGACATGTTCACATCGCCGACAAGTCTGGCCAGCGTTCTCTCTCTGTAAACACTTTTTGCAGTAGGTGTGCCCACAGGGAATGGTCACAGGGTCAACCAATATCCCATAACACGCTGGACAGGACCAGCTGTCCCCATCCTGTTCCAACATCCCAATCCTATCAGCATCATGCATAGCGCTGTTGCTTCCAAAGTTCCCTGCTGGGAAATAACAGCCAGATATTGATTCAAACATGTGAGCTGTGCTGGAGGATGGGCATGACGCTGATGCTGTTGATGATGATGGCCCTGCCAAACACGGAGTTTGTGATTGTGAGGTTGAGGATGATGCTGATGAGCCGGACCGAGTTTTACTAGCCTCCCTGATTGTGTTTAAAGACTCGAACACAGGACAAAGAAATGCTTCCACAAGATTTCGAAACTCTTCCGAGCGGACAGTCCCTCCAAACTCCATGTAGCAATTCAGTAGCATCTCAATCATCTCTCTGAACTGGGGTGAGTTCGTACTATGGGAAGTGTGACTGCTCAACTTTGACATGAAATGGTCAATGGGACTAACTGTGCAACCGGCAGTGTCGTCAGGTAGTAAAGGTTGGGGTTGCTGATGCTGATATGTCATCGATGGGGATGTCCAGCCATGCACCCCACTTTCAACACTATTTGGATTATAACTTCCACATGATTCCGCAGTCTGCGACACTGCTGTATAGGGGAGATCCCTGGAAGGGAAAGTTGGATGGATATGATGAGGGTACTGAAGAGCGGGCCATTCCTTCCTAATAGTCATCATCGAATTACAGGAAGAAAGTAGTCCGAGCTCCCCTCCGGTCCATTCCCCTGTATTAGCTGATGAGATAACAGGAGGATCCGTATTCATCCCCTGGTGGAAGGGCTCCGGTTGAGTCCCGCTACAGGAGTCCCCTTCCTCCATTTTTGACAAGTCGAACGACTCTTCTTTTTCCGTAAAGCAATCTAGAAAAACCAGAGGGGAGAGACCAGCAATTTTAAAACCATTTCTTGCATGTAATTTGAGAACATAACTAACTACTTTCTCTCGGCAGGAAATGGTGCTTTCCCCAATCCCCAATCAATATCCTAATATTTGTAGCCAAACTCACCCATCCACACATCCATACAGAGGCAATACCAAACTCCCTATTTCCTCACTACACGTTTTCCCCTGTGCCTGTCTGCCTTTCTCTGTTTATGCGAGAGCCAAATGACACTAAATAAAATACTCTCCGGAATAGTGTATGACTAGGAGGGAAAGCGAGCAAAGCAACGTTTCTCCTCTGTTCATAGATCAGTACTGGCTTGCCAAAGTGTGTTTGCTTCAGTTCCAATCCAATTCAATTCCAACTTGTTACCAATATTCCAGCCAGTGGCTGCCAGTCTGCTTGTGATGCCTTGTCGACAGCCTTTAGTATTTCCATGTCAAGCTATAACCAACTCCAGCAGCCAACTAACCAAGGTTCACGGAACGATAATACCTTTTTAAGCTCGCTTTCAAGAGTACAACCAACGAAGCTGACGACGGTGATGGGGCTGCTGGGAAGAACATGCTTTGTCGTTGCGCAGTTAACTTTACGTAAGCGTAGGGGAAAAATAGCTACGTAACATCATCAATTCCATATAACACTATTCCCATTCCCAGCGCTCTATAGAGCACATCTCCATCCCCAATTCCCAGAAGCAAACCATCATGATCATCAGAGGAAGATAACTAACTACATACTCTTGGCTTGATTTCGTTGACTAGGTTTGAGTATAACAAAAAAAAATAGACAACTAATGGCTATCACTATACGCAACTTGACGCTCAAGCGTCACGTTTTTCTCCTTCTTCGCCCAAAAGAATTTCACCATCATCGCAGAGAGTGAGATCCGATCAGTACAGTGATCACATGTATGAAATAGATCTGTGGGGACTGCATAAGATGTTTTATATTTTGCAAAAAAAAAAACAATTTTAACAGCACATTTTCTCTGTCTGCATTTCCATCAATTCCTTTCCATTGAACATTAAGCGGCAGCAGCACCTTTTTTCATTATGGATTTTGGCAAGGAAAAATAAGTCAGTCTCCTTCTGTGTTCGCCGACCACTTCATGATTGATAATGATGATGATGATTATATGATGATGAACATACTATATGGGATCTCTCTCTAGCCTAACAACTTAATGCTGAGCAAGCTGTGCTCTCTGAAGAAGTGAAAAGAGAACTTGAAAGGAGAGGTAATTTCATTCCCTTTCTCTCTTGTGAGTTGAGTTGCGTAACCTTCTCTCTCTCTCTCTCTCTCACACTCGTCTCCTTCCCTTCTCCATATTATGAATCACGGACACAACGCAAAGAAACGTGATCAGGCTCAGATCTCAATCATTTATTGCACGATATAACAAAATGATGATGGAGATAGCAATGATGCGTCTCGTATTTACATCGGAATAATTATAGAACGTGTGTGTGCGGAGCACATGAAAAGAAATTTTGCTATCGGATCGGATCATATCAGATTGATATCATCATATTTATATATTTCATAACTGTAAGACAATTTTTTTATACGGGGAAGTGAACCATTATGAGCATTATTATTATTGTTCTTTCCTATTAGGTATTATGATTTTTCCTAATTCACTACGATTATTATTAAGTTGAAACATTACATGTGGAATTAATACGACCGAGTTTGATCACATTCACGGCAATTCTATTTTGTTCCCGTCATGTTTTATTCCCAACAACAGCACCGCACCGATACGGATGCCAATTTCCCGTTAATGGTCCGCATAACCTTTCTTCATAATGGGGAAACTTTGGACGGGTTACACAAGCTGGATGGAGGATACGTAACACGTTTATATCAATATTATATATAGGCATGGTGGTGGTGGTGGTGGTGGAAAGGCAAATGTTAGGTAAGCGTAAGTTCTCCGCCTACCTTTCTTTCAGCTCTTACAATAAGCTGGCACAATGAGGGTCTTTTGCAATCGCTATATACATGACATAAGTATATGCATATAGGCTATACGACTCAAATTCCTTATATCCATGTAGCTTATATATAGCTCTATGGCCAATTCGTTTACCTCATTTTATTTTTTCATGTTATCTGCTCCTCTTCATTCCATACATTAGATAATCAAATCAGCTATTATTACATGTATTACATGACTAGACTACCTATATCTATAGAACATGCTTATGAGCGGAATATACTGAACTTTGGATGAGGAAAAAATGGCAGTTACATTTTGGAACTTCTTTTTTTATACATACCTATATCAAGAAATAATATGAAATCGATCCAATATGGAATTAAAATTGCAAAACAAAAGTGAGAATAGGTATTCAAGTTCAACATTGCTTTGATGAGGATTGCTCTGTTGCCATATTTGCAAAGTCACTTAATGAACTTCTGCTTATAATGTTGTTTTCCTAATCATTTTTTTTATGGAAACTAGTTACCCAGTTGCATAAGCAAATCACATGCAGTCTTATAATGTGGAACGTGCGTTCGTAAAAATAATATTGATCAAAGAGCTGAGCATGATGTTGATGAGGATGAACTATGAATGTAATAATAATAATCTCTGATGGAGAGACTGATTGGAAATGAATCTAATGAGGGCAGGGGACGGCCAGGCCGACGGTAGACGTGATGATGGAATATGAGATAAACAAGTATAGGTAGGTGTAACTATTATAAACAGCAAAATACCAGTATATTGCCAGTAGAAAGTTATAATACTGTAGAATTTTTGCCTTAGTTTCTGGATATATCTATTTCCCCTCTTTTCAAATGAACATACTATGTCTTTGTCTTGTAATTAAAGTTGACTTTGAAGAGGCTGGAGGGAGGCGGTTACTCTGGGGAGTGATCACTACATGGAATAATTTCTTGATGTAAGCCTACGGCAGCCGGCAGGCTTCCCGAAAGTTCCTTCAAAAAGCATAACCTCTGCTAGTTTAAAAGCTAAGCGGAGTGGGCCATGTCTAATTAAAACCAAGTTTTGATTTTGAGCCGAAGGGAAATAAATTCGTGTTACGTTAAAATGCCAACTGGATTTTAAAAAGAAATGGGTGGGTAACTTTTGTGGGTGTTGGAGCATGAATTTGAATGAATGAATTTGTCATGCGACTTTGCCGGTGGCGCTTACGCAAATTAAAATAGAAACATCAATTTCAAGTACTACTGAGCTGAGCTCTAGATATTAGACTGGTCGATCATCTTCCAGTTCCAAATAACCTTTTGATTCCGAGAAATGTCGTTTTAAGTATTTGCCATTTTTAAGTGATCACGCGGTCAATTGATGCAACTGATTTTTTTTTTCGCTACAGAGCTTCACCAACCCAACCAAGCCCATTGATCAACATCAACGTTCAGAAAAAAACGGACATTCCTGTTGGAATTGATGTGGATGCAAGTACATAGACAATAATATAAATGGTCCCAATGGCATGCCATAACCAGCCGTAATCGAAAAATATAGAGAATTTTGAACTATGCGTCCGCTCAGCCCAATCAGTTCTCATTTATCCCATAAACAATTCAAAGAGAACTCCTGATAAGGTGATGATGACGCTACCTCAAACGCTACCTAAATTATTTTTGCTGCAGAATATTCCCTACCACGTTCTCGGATTCGAAGGAACAATGTTGCAAAATGTTGCAAAAAATATTGAATACGAGAACAATTAGGTATACAACAAGTACATGTGTTATCATCAGTATCAGTCAGCTATAAACTTCGAGTCTGTTATTTTTGTCTATGCTAATCGTAAGCTGTACTAACCCAGACAATGTCAAAATATAATCGGATCAACTGACATCCCACCACACCAAAACGTATTGCACATGATCTCATTTAAATTCCAAGTCGGGTCCCTACATAGAATTTAGAAATCATGATACGATTATTTCTCTCAAAGTCCATGATCAATCAAAACAGCTAATCAATCAAAACTCCCAGCTTCGTAGAACTCATTACTACCTATTATCTGCTACATTGCGTTTTAAAAAGAGGAGTAATCTGGTAGCCCAGATTATAGGATGGAAACCGCTTATCAAGAAGTCTCATGCACTACGTTATGAAATGTAACAAGCCTTAAATTGAGATTACCTTTGCAAGGATAAGCTCCCTTCTTAGAATCCAATCTGTTTCCCAAGCGTACAATAATCTCTTCAGTAATCAGCCAGTGGAGAAACTTTGTCTTGACGACAAGAGGAGGAAGATTTCTAACACTCCGTCAATTCAAGTCCAGTTGAAATAAATTTTGACGAAAAATATTTTGATGGGTTTCTCGAGCCATCCATCCCCTGTGGATAAGTATGGATGATTTGAAAATATAATAGTTTATGTTAAGTGTCCGTTCACATCAACCCTTACTTGTGTCTTATTGTTACTATCTAACACCTGACTTCTATTAAGTATCCACCACTTTCACTGGGATTGAAAAACAAACTAAGATTTACGTATTGTAATAAACAAGCCTTCATGCTAGCTCATGCTTCACTTGAAAGAACCAATTTGAATCTGAATAGAACAACGTAAACCTGCCCTTACTTCACATCTCCTGGTTTACGCCATTTTCATCTTATCTCCCTCCATGAACAATAGGACAAGGAGAAACTGAACGCAGCAGAGTTAAAGAGGAATAAAAACGGGGAAAGGAAATCCAAAAGGTGGCACAAGGACTTTCTCCAGTGTAGGAGCAAGCAGACCTTTATATAGTAGTTTGCATATACATACCTTTATATCGATGTTACGTAAAGATAGTATAGTATTATATGTATTCCCAACTATAAATATGTACCACCTAAGTTGTTACGTATCCATCGAAAAAGGTAGAAATGCCAGCCTGTTGTAATTCCATACATGGTTTTGGGAGAAAAGAAGAGGAAAAGAGAGTCCCGAATGTTTTCACTCTGTAGTCATCTCATATCTCATGCATTATACTGTACGACGGACGGACGGACGGATAGGGGATACTCACAAGCGTAGTGAAAAGTCTTGTAAAAGCACGACATGGCACGTGAACTCTCGGGTGACGGCTACATAACACGGCCAAATGCAAAAGCAATCGAGGTTGCCAAAGTAGGGCTCATACCTCAGCAAGTAAAATATACATTCTAGATAACATGCAGTTTTTTTTATTCAAGGGGAGTCTCCAATTTTGTGGAGATTCTTATCCCTTACACGCTCCTACACGCTCCTAGCAGCGTAGCAAGGGAGAAGGAATTCACTGAACTACTCCATATTCGCGAAAATATTTAGCGTAGATACATAATATGGCTGGAAGGGGTTACGAAACTCCTCGCTTTATATAGTTACGTATAGTGTGTTTGTCTTTCGTCCCTAGTCTTAAAAGGCAAACTTACTTTTGCACATTTGTTCATTAGGGAACGGCTCAAACTTGTGCTCTCCGTCCAATTAAAAGCATGTACTGGAGAGAGCCTTCCACTTAGGTTTTATGTAACAAAGGACAATGGACGTAAAGTGAAAGTCAAAGGTACATTTCCCCCTTTCTAAATGAAGAACCTTCGGAGCGACTTACTTTTAGCGATGAAAATGAAAATAGAAATAAGCAAAAAAAAGTATGATTAGGTTCTTATGAATGGTTCATGGAGTTGAAGTGCTCCTTTTTGGTAGGCCGCACTACTAATGCCAATTCGTCTTTCATTACTATCAAGTAATTAAATATACCTACAAATACATACAATCAATTTTTATTAATTTCGTAAGTGCTTTTTCTTAATCTCATACAGAATAACGAAGCTGTATAAATATAAATCAATGCCTGTACTTAATTTACAAAGTGAGTTTTGACTGATTGGAATAGTTTGAAGGGCGGATGATGCGTTTTGAAGAAAGTACCAGCATAAAAAAAATATTTTTACTCGGGATATTTTCATATACATATTTGGCGTTGTCGGTTAGGTTTAAGTTTGCAATTAGTAAAACCCCTTTATCGGTTATTTATCGATCCAGTCTGTTTCCCCCCCTTTACTTACTTCCAGGTATAACGTCTGGGTTAACCCTGATTGACATGTCTAATGGCTGGATTACGTACACAGCATATTTTTGCTTCACAGGAAATGGAAAGAACAACAAAAACGACTGAATGAGCTTGATCGATTGTGCTATTCCATTAATATCGAAGAAATCGTTTTTTGCTTTCTGGACTGACTGGGCACCATTATTTCCTATACCGCTTTGTCATAGCTTTTACGCTCGCTGCTTCCTGATTCCTTTTCTCTCCAGCCAGATTAAAAGTTGAATAACAACAACAATAGCTCTTACTTCAATATAAATCATTCATATTAAATGGGGATGTATCGACGTTACGCCACCAACCACGCACCTTGACGATGTCAGTGAATCATGGGCGATCCATACTGGCTCAAGGATGATGTATGGAAAGCGTATTTAGAAGTGTTCTCAGGAGTTTGGAGTTGTTGTTTAGCAGTATTTATATATGCCTGCCATCGTAACAGTCATATGAGACAAACAACTTATATAACCCATATATCATCATACAGATATGTAGATACCATAATACCTAAGTGAAAATTTTCAAAGCTGGAGTTGGCATGGATGGAACTGAACGCTGGTACAAATGTGTAATAATAATAATGAAATGATGAAGACTGTGCCGACGGTGATGTGCATAAGGTTGGAACTGTTATCATGTAATCCGTGCATATGCATTCCATGGGTAAAGACATGCAGGGATCTCGTGCTCGCTTCCATTCCAAAGGCGAAACATCACTGGGGAAAATACGTGAATGGGCGAGTGAGTGAGTTACAGGAAAAAATCCCAATTTTCGCAAAACTGCACATTTTTCCTCCTAAAAGGCTAGACTTCTATTTGTTAGATCCCTCCTACTGATTTCGCATACCATTTGTAATACCAACGTAGTTGTATGGGACTGTGTTGATGACATGACATGAAATGATGGCAGGGAGAGGGACGCTTTTTAACATTCAGATTACATTACTCATCCCATCTCAAATATGTTTTAAGCAGATTTTTTTTTCAAAACGTGAGAAAAGAGATGGGGAAAAGTAGTCAAATAATACAATAGGCTAGCTAGAGATGGATCGTAACGTGGGCTATTGTTATAAAGTTATGAAACCAGCTCAACTCGCCTACATAGATAACAGCTAGGTACATAGTGTGATATATGGATACATCAACTGTTATGAAAGCTTGCATCACCGGTCGGAGGCGGATATATATGTATCTACCTCTGTCTATATTATGCTTATAAATACTGAATTGACTGACTACATAACTACTATATAGTCATTGATGATAGTAGTGGGCTTAAGTTCGTTTACTGAAGCTTTGTTGACGACTGATGTAGTTAGTTACATAAATGTTTTCCTTGTTCAATAACAGCAACTTTCACCTTCGCCATTTCCTTTTCCCCACACAGTTTTTGTCGACGCTGTTATTTTTTTTTCAAGGAAGGAACTTCCCTTTTAAGCAAGTAAACAAAATACGCTTTAGAATCATAAATAATCTGGAAATTGACGACTAAAAAAGTAAAAATAATGGAAGCTTACACGTGAGTATCAACATCACAGTTTGCCTAACTTGGATTTCACTTATTGAGCAATGGGAATTATAATAGTATGTAATGCTATGCCAGAAAAGGGCTTATGTGACGGACTCAAATTACAGATACATAATACATGCATGTGAAACGTCTATTTCTATTGCTAGAATTGTGTCCTGTTTCTTTCCTCAGAGATAAAAATGACTGGGATGGCGTAAACAGGATAATGACGCCGAGTGTGGAATTACGTAGAACTGGATGTTATGCATGTATCTCGTACCTATGTACTCCTTTCTCCGCTCAAGTATGCTTAAAGCTTACACAAAAGGATAAACAAAGTATTGAAAATTACGATTTGATTGCCATGTCTGATTAGGAATAAAAAACTGTTACATGAGCTGGAAGAGAAGCTCTATCATTACTATCCTCATCAACA